>ML840143.1:4440-14806 GCA_009831015.1 Picea engelmannii | reverse complement strand
CCCCCTCGAAGAGGCCTGTGAACATTGCTTTCTTAATCAAAGTGCTATTTCTATTGTTGTTCTTATATTATTTCTGTGTTATTGTGGAGATTATGCTGGATATTTCACTGTTATTCTGACATTTCTAGCATTTTATTTCTGTTCTGCATATTTTTTATATCTGGTATCTTGCAAAATATTTAACTGGGTAATGGTACCACTACATATCACTATCTTCAGCCACCCACCACTAAGGATCTCAGACAGTATCGTGTTAAATCTGAGCAGTATAGCCGACTGGTACGTGGAAGCAAAATTTTCATATCTCAGGGTTTTCGGTGCTTCTGTTCCTCCGAATGCCTTACCATTATTCATACCCAATAGGATGGCTTGTCATGAGGTTGCCAGGAAAACCATAATCGGTGGCATATGCAAGGAACTTAAGGGATATTATAAGAAGGTATGGCCACCTTTTCCTATTCATTTAAATTCTTATTCTTTGTTAGATTTCGGGCATGCTAAAGTTGAGGCAGTAGCCCTGGAAGACCTGAAATTGGTTCATGTTGAATTCAAGAAGCACGATTCACATAGGGTCATAAGTAATCACTTAGCCAATTGCGGGCTTAAGAGGTTCGAGCATGAAAATTCACCCTCGGATGACATTTTCCGAGGCACGAGATCTTATGCCGAGGTATTGGCCTTGATGCAACCTTTGACGCCCGAAGAGAGGGCCGTTGTTTTAAAATTCCAAGAACATCAGCATAGTTGTCTTCCCCCAGTATTGTGGGGTGAGAATCCAATAACAGTAGAGGTGCAACAAAAAGAAGATGAAGGCCCCAAAGATCTAGCACCCAGACAGGAAGAACACCAGGACAGGGAGGAGCAAATTGGGAACCCGAAAACAGAAATGAAAACTGTAGATCCGTCGAAAAAGCCGACTCGAGTTTCCACCCCAGGCCAATCAGCTAAGAAAATCAGAAATCCCATCGCCTCCATTACCCCCTTACAGTCAACTAAAGGTAACATAGATGCAGGGTGGATTTTCAATGAAGAATTGAGACCTATAAGGATGGTAGAGCTCCCTCCAAATGAGTTTTTTTTTGATAAAAAGAGAAAATATGTGGTAAAAAGAGAATTCTATCAAGAAGCAGAATCAACGGCCAAAAAATTTAAGGTGTTGACCGATGCAAAAGATAAGAAGAAAGAAGAGTTTGTAATAGAAATAGCCGGAACATTAGGGGCGTATGCTACAGCAAACCAATTTTCAGTCGGGGTTTTGAAAAATTAGCTAAAGCGAAAAAATCGCCTCATCAAAACCTTAGAAGCAAAACTAGCCACAACAGAGGAGGCTGCCAAGGACCAGGTGAACACAGGAATAGAACAAGCAATAATGGTCGATAAAAAGGAAATCAAGCTGCTCAAAGCTAAGCTCGAACAAGAAGAGCTGGTAGCTCAGACCAATCAAATATAGGTAGGCCAACAAAGAGACTTGATAGGGAAGCTACAAGTTAAGTTAGAGTTCGTCGAAAGCCAAGTTATAAATATCGGGATATTCTAGTCCTAGGCTATGGTGATTTGGAACAGAGTTTCTGCAGCCCAGTGAAGTTTACTTGCCAAGGTAGAGACAATTCAGGACAATTGTCTACTTATTGATCAAGTATTAGAAAACTTATCTGTCAGAGAGAGAGAGGATGGAGCAGCTCGGGTCACATTTCAAGAGGCTGTAATAGCTACAACAAACAGAGGACTGGAAAAAGTTCCAAGTTTTCCATTTCGGAACAGACCCGAGGTAATATTTTGTTGAAAGAATGGGAGCGCAGCATATCGGAAGGCAAATTGCAAGCCAAGAATGTAAGGAAATCCTACGAAGAGGCTTTCAGTTCTATAGATGAAAATCTGTTAGGCATTGATAGCGAGAGTAATGCTGAGACACTGATCCAAATGAATATGGAAAAACACTTGCTTGATATAAATGAGGAAGAAGAAAGATATTTAGCCGAAGTCTCACAAGTAACTCTGGCAGACATAGTTCAAATAGATAAATGGATTATTAAACCAAGCGTGCGATTGTGCACTATCGACACCCTAGACTGACAGATGGAAGAAAGGTTGTCAAAATTAGTCAAAGATTGTTACATTTTTTAGGCCAATTGTCAAGCAGAACCTTCAAGGTTGATATCTCAACTGGTGGAAAAATGTGTCACTTGTATCGAGCATGCGAGGGTGCAAGCTTCTGGTACCAAATAAAAACAGAGGGTAAATAAATGAAATGATTGATCTCCTTCTTGTTGTAACTGAAAATCTTGGAACGATTGAGATTCCATCATATGTAAATTTGTATAAATATACAATAGAAAGAAGGAACAAAGGATGGACCTTTTTGGGTCGATTGTAATAGAGATTTTCTCCCTTGAGAGTTAATATAAAGAAAATTCGAAGATTCTCAATTCCATCACGACTGTGTTATGAGTTTGTTTCCTTGTATCTCACATTTCATTTCATTTCATATATTTATCTAATGAATGTTTCGCTATAATCTAGTACAACCTCTACTATAGTGAATAAATTTTAGTTTTCTATATTGTTTACCCTTTTTCCTCTATACTGGCTATTAGCAGGTATAAGACCAGTGAACACTTTATATTTCCATATATATTTTATGCTTCATCAGGTTATTTATTTATCTTTTTCTTCCTCTGTTTACAAGTGAGATTCTCCCTTGATAGGAGCCTTGCATGATAGACAACTTAATGTTTTCTCACACCTCATACACATTTATTAAAATATAACTCAATTACAAGAAAGGGCCTTTGGTTTGCACCCTACTTTCACTACTGGAGCTATAAACTCTCCTTTATATGACCAAAATCGAGACAACATCTAAAAGATCTTCATATTTTCTTATCATTTTGTTCCTCTGTGACTATCCCTGTGACAAGACAACCTAATATCGAACCCGAACTATCAGATCAAACACATATTGCCTTGAATGTTTTTGATACTATTATTAAAACAGCCACTACACGGGTTGAACTTGAACGTTCGTGGGAAGTGATTGAAAGGGACATAAACATCCAGGATTAGTTGGAAGATAGACAACACCAACTCATAAATCAGCCCTAGCTTCCCTTCCCGAAGGTTGACATTTCTTCCTTCCCTACCCCTTACTCACTTTCAGATGCCTAGACACTGTACGTCTAAGCCTTAAATACAGACTTTGGAACAACACCACCATTGATGAAACCTCATGTATTTGTGGTTCTATAGACCTGGGTCCAACATTTCCAGCGTTTGGCAAATGTTGTTGTTCACTACGGCAGGGCCAACAGGCCCCACCCTTAGCTAGGTTGGACTACTTATGTGCCAAGGGCACTTTTGTATATTTTTTAGGGCATAAGCCCCGCTACTCTTATTGGACATATATTTTTGAGGTGCTTGCGCCCACCTATGTACTCTGATACTTTCTATATATATGCGTATTAACATATTTTTATGTCTTATGGAGCACATTTATTTACAAATGTATTTACATGTGCGTGTGTGTGCTTTTTCTTACATGTGTGAAAAATGCCAATCTAATACATGATTAGCTAGAGTATCTATGATTTGATTCAATCTCCTAGGAACATGGATATACGTAATGTAATCAAAGCTTCGTTCTAAGAGACACACCCTAATGAACCATCGGTGTAGATTAGGATCGTAAACACGGTAAACCCCATTTAACTGGGACACAACCAGCTGAGCATCTAAGTAGACCCAGAGGTGAGAGATACCATGCGACAAAGAGTCACAAATAAACTCTAAGACTGCACTGTATTTGGCGACATTTTTTGTGGTGTCACCTAAACAGATACCTCCTAAAGATAGAAAATGGCCCCGAGGTGTGAAAATCACCCAAGCTGTGGAAGCAAGCCTCCGAGTGTGTCGGCTAGCATCGTCCACAAACCCAATGAAAACCTCTGATTCACTTGACATATGCCACAGTGAAAAATATGACATCATAAAAGACACGTCCATAAAACCAAAAAGAAAAAAAAGAAAAAGAAAAAGTATAAGAACTATACATATGTACAAGAATTCACCCAAGGCGACCCACCTACGAGTAATACTTCTTGAGGTATAGCCCATTTCTAGGCTCTGCCAAAGCATTTCCCTCAAATTCCACCAGATGATAAGCGCCCTTCTTTAGAACCTCCTTCACGATGAAAGGTCTAAACCACATGGGTTTGAACTTGTTTTCCCCCAGGGGATCCTTATCTTGGTCATAGACCAGGACAAGGTCACCTTAAAAAAAAAAACAAGGGCGAACAAACCGATCATATTGACACTTGAATTTTTTTTTTGAGCCTCATTGTCCAAGGCTGCATCCCAACACTGCTCATCAAGATGCTCAAGATATAATAAATGCTCTTCAAGTGGTGAAGTGTCTGGCAATAACTGTACTGCCAACTTTAGAGACAGGATCTGGCACTCTATATGCAAGGCTTCTTCCAGCCCGTAAATGAGTTGAAAGGGTGAGAAATTGGTTACAGTCTTAACAAACGTTTGGTAGGCCAATAATGTGGAGTACAACATCAAATGCCAATTTGACTTGGCTGAATTGATCGTTCGCTGTAGAATATTCTTAAGGGACTTATTCACAGCTTCCACCTGACCATTCGCTTATGGGTAGTAGGGTGACGAATGTTCTTGCCTCAACCCAAGATTTGACGTTAACTCGGACATCATTTTATTCTGAAAGTGACTGCCATGGTCAGAGACAATCTCTCTCAGGATGCCGAACCTTGCTATTATCTAGTTAAACAAAAAGAGAGTTGTTGTCTCACCATCATCTTTGAACGTTGGCATAGCTTCGACCCACTTTGTGAAGTAGTCTATTTCTACAATGATATAACGGTGCCCCCTTGCTAAAGGGGGGTTGTATGTAGTGTAATAAATCCCCCACTTGGTGAAGGAACCAACTGTGATGACAGGAAACATGGGAGTGGGGTGTACCCTCATCTTCCGAGAGAATATATGACATGGTTTGAACTTCTTGACCGATTCAACACAATGTTTGATTAATTTCGACCAAAAGTAACCAGCTCATAGAATCTTTTGGGTTGTTTCCAACCCAGAAAAATAACTGCCACATGCTCTAGTGTGGAAATTGTTAAGTACTAATTCCTCTTCTTCATGAGTGAGACATCGATGAAGGATGCAATATACACCTCGATGATACAAAGTGTCCTCAAGTATGATATAGTTCTTTTCCTGATAACGTATACGTCGACATTCATCATGAGAAGCAGAGGCAGGGCACTTCAAATTCTGGAGATAGACTAGTATATCTCCATACCAAGGGTCCGAAGACACGATCAAAAAAATTTCTCCTTTAATAGGCGACTCTTCGGGTATAACATCACCTGACTCAACCAAAAGTTTTGAGATGATTTTCACAAAGACCAATGACTTTTTGGATTTCGCCGAAACAAAATCCAAGTCAAATTCCTGGAGGATAACTATCCATTTACTGATATTTCCACCAATTACACGTCATGTCAACACATATTGAAACATATTCACAATGGAAATGATGGTGGTCCTATGAAACATAATGTAATGACAGAACCGTTGGACAACATGAAATGCTTCTAAAACAAGTTTTTCAACGTGTGAATAATTGATTTTTGGTCCAACCAGGCCTCAGCTCAGGTAATAAATCACATATTCTTCAAGCAAATCATCCTCCTGAACCAAGACCATACCAATGGTCGACTCTGCTGCATCCAAGTACAATAAGAAATCTTTATTATAATTGGGTGGCCGAAGCAGAGGGGCATACATGAGGGCACGTTTCAACACTTCGAAATAGTGTTGAGTGGCTTTGTCCCATTGAAAAGGAATGTCCTTCTTCAGTAAATGCATGAAACCCTTTGTGATCTTGGCATAGTTTGTGATGAAACACCATAAAAATTTTCCTTTTCCTTGTAAAAACTGAAGTTGAGGGACTATGCATGGGGGAGGCAACTGAACTATTGCCTCAACCTTTAGAGGATCGACCATGATCCCTATTGTCGAAACTATGAAACCTAGAAGATGACCCTACGTCATGCAAAAATTGCATTTGTTTGGATTCAAGTGAATCCAGTAGTAGAGACGTCACTCAAAGATAAGTCGAAGGTGTGGGATGATCAACTCTCTTACGAGATCGTGATGCTAAATCATCGAGATTGGCCTCGACTATGTGTTTGAGATCATGGAAATCAAAAGACATGGCCTGCTGAAAAGTAGCTCCAACATTTTTCAGACCAAAAGGCATCTTTCGATAAGCGAATGTACCCCATGGACAAATGAAAGTGGTTTTGTGTTGGTATTTGGGCTTGATTTGTATCTGATTGTATCCTTAAAAACCATCCATGAAAGAAAAGACCTCACAGCCTATGCATTCATCAACAATCTGGCCGATAAATGGAGTGGGGAAATTATCCTTTGGACATGCCTTGTTCAAATCACGGAAGTCCGTACATAAATGAATTGTACCCTATTTTTTGTTGACTGGAACGGGATTTGACACCCATTGAGTCAATTGGATGGGGTAGATGAAACCATATTTAAGCAGTTTCTATACTTCATCCTTAATAGTTGCTTCTTTCTTAAGATTAACTAGATGAAGCTTCTACCGGACCGGCTTAGCGTCAGGATATGTCGTGATTTCATGTTCGACAATTCTTGGATCTATGCCTAGCATTTCATCATAAGACTAGGAAAACACGTCGCAGAATTCTTTAAATAAATCCTTGTAGATTCGAATCTCCTCGAGGGAGCAGTCCGCTACGATGGAGACATTCTTCACGATGCCAGGGGTTCTAGAGATATCAATAGGTATCATTTTAGAAATGGTTTCCATATTTCCTTCAATGTAAACTACGTGCATAGCCAAAGTATTGATAGGACAAGACCTATCTCCAATCATAGTCAGAGTGGATTCACCTGCTTCAATTCTTCTTAACTTTGGGAGGAAATAAGATTTGTGATGGAGATCATCCCAGGGTCTGTCCAGACTAGTCATTTCCTCAATAATCACCTCGTCTGAGGGAAAGACTAATTCTAAAGAATTAGTATCAGCAAGGGAACCTTGAGCCCAAATAGCCTCGAGAACCAGATCTAACTCATGTGCGGGAGTCAGATCAGGATCAGCGAAAGCTTGTTGGACTATAGAGTACGCAACCTCTATTGTGGACAAAGGAATGGCCATGCCATGGTGCCCTATCCCTTCCATCGTGGCTTATGGGGAAGGAAGAGTCCATGGATCATCAAAGTAAGTCATACGAAATGATGAGACTTGAAAAATTTCAACCTTAGGCTGGTCGGGGACAACCAATATGAACTTAACGTCATCGGAAGGAGGCGGGTAATCAAAAGTACCCATCAAAGGTGGGCATAAACCAACCCCTATGTTGACAATGTCGGGTTGAGGTTTATCAATCATCGAGACCGTGGATGCCCCAGATGAAGGGTCAGGATGGGAGAAGGACAACTGATCAATGGACAGGATCCGACCCTTGTGTGGAAACAACAAGACCCGGAAAACTGTAGTGACCACTACATGCATAGCATAGGTCTAACTCCTTCCTAACAAGATATTGTAGTCGAGAGATGATCGACCACTTAAACCTCGACGTACACGGTATCCCCCCGTAACTGCACGGGGAAAGAGGAGATGATTCCATGTGGTCAAAACGAATGACCTTCGAAAGTAGTAAGAAGAGTAGGTGACAGAGACAAAACAGGTTGGACAATGGCCTTCGAAGATGCCAACAACATCACTCATGTCGAGGTGCCCTCATCAACCACTGTGTGGAAAATGTTTCAAGTACAAATTTTCATGGTGTAAGCCACTACTATCTAAAATGCCACGTGGTAAGGGAGATGAGGTTTTAAGTTGGTTGTATCAAGCATGATCATTCCCAGATTACAAGTCTCATCAGATCCTAAGGTAGCTAACAAAACCTTTCTCTGGGAAGGGCATCTCTCGAGGACTTCCAAAGCATACATTGCACAAGGGGTTTGAGACAAATCCTCCGCCACAGAGTAGTTTTGGGTGGCCCTTGCATTTGGATTGTGGGAATCATTCTTGAACACACCTTTTGGGATGCATGTCATTGTTTCGCCCAACGTCTTATCAATATGGAGAGGAAGAGGTGGGTTTTCATCTTCTTTACCCTTCTCAGAGGTGTTTGGCATTCTGTAATCATGTGTCCTAGTTGCTATATCAACATTACCTTTCAACATATACACATTCATGGACAAAGGATTAATCGAAGACAGAGGGGGTCCCTGACTTCCCCCTTCTTCGCTTGAAGAGGTTTGAGTTAAATTTTGCAAATGTGGAAATGGGTTTGTTAACACGATAGACTGCTGTTGTGCCAATAAATTTTGGGCCTCCACAACCCAAGGGCACAGGTGAGTCAGATGGTCTTCCATGCAAAGGTTACACAAATACTTCGACTTCTTCTTTTCTGTGTTTCCCTCGCCAACATTATTGGTAGGTTTCTTATCCCCCTTACCCTTCTTTCCTTGTTTCTTCTTTCCTCAGGCTGCTAGGTGGCCTTCATGTTTGTCAATTGCAGACTGTGTACATCCAATGTTTGAGTAGGGGGAGTAGCCAAACCAGTAGTATGGCTGGTCATTGTCTATTGTATTGAAAATTGTTATAATTTATTTGACAATTGATCAACAGGCTTTGTTTGCGCTGAACCAACAATATCATCGACATGTGGTCCAGATCTTTGTCTGGTCTTGTCAAGTATCAACCATGGTGCATATGGAAAAACTTCATAAACTAAACCATACTGAGAGTAAATCAGCTCTAGTTGTTGAGCTCTCATTATATCTTCTTCTTCTTAAAAGACCCTTGACATTTCTACATCTTTGGATAAATGATGTACCAAAGACTTAAGGAACCACTCAAGTAGGAATGTTGGTGGGACTGGTACTTTTATCAAACTCTTACAGTGTCTCCATTCTTGGATGTGATCTGAGATATGGTCTTCCTTTGTTTTCACAAAGTTGGCCAGCAACTCGGTGTCAGCGTCGCATCTCACAGGTAATTGAAAATGGTTTAAGAAAACCATTGCTAATTTGCCAAAGGTAGAGTATCTTGAGCGGTTGATCTCAGTGTACCATTTTGTAGCACACCTGATGATAGTGCATTGAAACAAACGCAACTAGACAGAGCCATCTCTCAATGAGTTGGAAGAGCACCATAAATGGAAGGTAGTCACATGATCGCCTGGATCTTCATTAGGCTTAGCTTCAAACGTTGGAATGTTCGAAGGCAACTTAGTTGGCATAGGAGGCCAATGCGGATTGTGAAAAATGGGGTCATTTAATAACCTTGTCAAGTTTGGCAAGTGCAAAGTTGTGAGAAACGATAATTTGGGTTGTTGATTATAACCAAGGAAAAAAGAGCCTAGAGTTTGGCTGGGACCAAGTTTCCAGGAAAATTTAGGTTGTTGGCCAGGGTTCTGGTAATAACCATGGCCGTGAGCAACATACGGGTTCTGTGCTTGTTGAGACATCATCGGCTAACTCCTGTAATAGGACATAGAAGGTCAGTCTTGCGTTGCATTCCAAGGATTTTGGTAAGGGATTCCCCTTGCCGATCCAATGGGCATAGGTCTTGAGCCTTGCATGGGGTTCCATTGGCTATGGAAGGGGTTACCTCTGGTTGACATCCCTGACAAGGGAACTGATCCCTGCCACATATTCCAAGGTCCTTGTGAGGAAGGAATTCCTGAGTTTGCCCCCTTTGTAGGAATAGTACCCTGCGTAGGATTTTGTTGTCCATAACTGGGGTTTCCCCCGGCTGAGACGGAAGCTGAAGAGAATGCATTGTTACCAAAAATGCCAAAAAAAGAGAACAACATTTAACCTACCATCATGATATAAGAAGGAAGTCCTTGACTACCTTCTCCAAACGAACTATAGTTTACATTTGGACCAGCGGAGTGCTAGTGAGCACCGTCGAGCAAAGGGGACAAAGTAAGTATATGACCCCCTCCATGAGGGAAAGAGTTATAGGGATTTGAAGTTCCCTCCATGGATCCTTGTAGAGGAGCATTCGAGCTCCTTTCCCCCAGACCTAAAGTATATAGAGTGGAGTAGGAAAGGAAAGAGTTCGTATCGAAGCCAAGCATCCCATATGAGAACAGAGGGCCTGTCGCACTCTGGGTGAAAGGAGCAGTGATCTCCTCCATAGACGAAATCAAACCATTTCTTGAGGTAGAGGCAGTTGACACCATAGTGGTCCAGACCGACGACGGTTGGTTTGGAGGTGGAAAACCCCCTGTAGCGATAGTCGTAGAGGGAGTATGAGGATTCCCTAAATAAGTAGCAACAT
>ML840142.1:12846-29644 GCA_009831015.1 Picea engelmannii | reverse complement strand
GGCGCTCCTCTTGGCGACTCGCCTCGGTGTTGGGCGCCCCTCTAGCCGACTCATCTTGTGTTCCCTCTGGAAACCCCAAGTTTTCTCCCCACCACACCTCTGTTGCCGACTCTTCTGGTTTTGTTGGTTGGGCGCTCCTCTTGGCGCTCCTTTTGTTGGTTGGATGCTCCTCTTGCTGACTCGCCTTGGTTTTGTGCACCCCTTTCGCAGACTCGCCTTCCATTCCGTCTAGAAACCCCAAGTTTTTTACCCACTGTGCCACTGTCGTTGTTCTTTCAGTTTTGTTTGTTGGGCTCTCCTCTTGGCCACTTTCTTCCGTTTTGGGCGCCCCTTTGGCCGGCTCGCCTTGTGATCCCTCTGGAAACCCCAAGTTTTTTCCCCACTACGCCTCTGTCGTTGTTCTTTCGGTTTTGTTGGTTGGGCGCTCCTCTTGCCGACTTGCCTCGGTTTTGGGCACCCCTTTGGCCGACTCGCCTTGCATTCCGTCTGGAAACCCCAAGTTTTTTCCCCACCGTGCCTCTGTCGCTGTTCTTTCGGTTTTGTTGGTTATGCGCTCCTCTTTCTGACTCGCCTCAGTTTTGGGCGCCCCTTTGCCCGAATCGCCTTGCGTTCCATCTGGAAACCCCAAGTTTTTTCATTGTGGATGAGTTTTTCGTCTGAGCGACCATCTTGCGAAATCGCCTTGCGTTGCGTTTGAGCGCCCATCTTGCGAACGTGCCTTGTGTTGCGTTGGGGCGCCCAACCTTGGTGAGGCCATATTAAAAAGTCTACCTCCAAGCCAAAATTTGTTCTTATCCATCCTCCAGCTCATCTTTTATCCTAGTGCTCCCTTATGTGGATGTTTTTATTGTGGATTGGTTTTTCGTTTGGGCGCCCATCTTGCGGACATGCCTTGCGTTGCGTTTGGGCGCCCATCTTGCAGATGCGCCTTTCGTTGCGTTGTGGCGCCCAACCTTGGTGAGGCCGTATTAAAAAGTCTACCTCCAAGACAAAATTTGTTCTTATCCATCCTCCAGCTCGTCTTTTTTCTCGGTGCTCCCTTGTGTGGACGTTTTCGTTGCGGATGAGTTTTTTGTTTGGGCGCCCATCTTGTGAACTCGCCTTGCATTGTGTTTGGGTGCCCAATTTGCGGACATGGCTTGCGTTGCGTTGGGGTGCCCAACTTGCGGACGTGCGGACGTGCCTTGTGTTTGCATTGTGGATGTGCGTTGGGGTGCCCAACTTGCAGACGTGCCTTGCGGTGCGTTGGGGTGCCCAACTTGCGGACATGCCTTGCGTTGCGTTGGGGCACCCAACATTGGTGAGGCTGTATTAAAAATTCTACCTCCAAGCGAAAATTTGTTCTTATCCATCCTCTAGCTCGTCTTTTAGCCTAGTGCTCCCTTGTGTCAACGTTTTCGTTGCAGACGTGCCTTGCATTGCATTGCGGCGCCCAACTTGTAGACGTGCAGACGTGCCTTGCGTTTGCGTTGCGGACGTGCGTTGGGGCGCCAAACTTGCGGACATGCCTTGTGTTGCGTTGGGGCGCGAAACTTGCAGACTTTCCTTTTGTTGCATTTGGGCGCCCATCTTGCAGACGTGCCCTACGTTGCGTTGGGGCGCCCAACCTTAGTGAGGGCATATTAAAAAGTCTACCTCCAAGCAAAAATTTGTTCTTGTCCATCTTCTAGCTTGTCTTTTAGCCTAGTGCTTCCTTGTGTGGACGTTTTCGTTGCAGATGAGTTTTTCGTTTGGGCGACCATCTTGTGGACATGCCTTGCATTGCATTACGGCGCCCAACTTGTGGACGTGCGGATGTGCGTTGGGGTGCCCAACTTGCAGACATGCCTTGCGTTGCGTTGGGGTGCCCAACCTTGGTGAGGCTGTTTTAAAAAGTCTACCTCCAGGCCAAAATTTGTTCTTATCCATCCTCCAGCTCATCTTTTAGCCTAGTGCTCCCTTGTGTGGACGTTTCATTGCGGATCAATTTTGCGTTTGGGCGACCATCTTGTGGACGTGCCTTGTGTTGCGTTGTGGTGCCCAACTTGTGGACATGTGGACGTGCCTTGTGTTCCAGACATGCCTTGCGTTTGTGTCGCAGACGTGCGTTGGGGCGACCAACTTGCCGACGTGCCTTGCGTTTCATTGGGGCGCCCAACTTGCGGACGTGCCTTGTGTTGCGTTTGGGCGCCCATCTTGCGGACGTGCCTTGCATTGCGTTGGGGTGCCCAACCTTGGTGAGGCCGTATTAAAAAGTCTACCTCCAAGCCAAAATTTGTTCTTATCCATCCTCCAGCTTGTCTTTTAGCCTAGTGCTTCCTTGTGTGGACATTTTCATTGTGGATTTGTTTTGCATTTGGGCGTTATCTTGCGCACGTGCCTTGCATTGCGTTGGGGCGCCCAACTTGCGGATGTGCGAACATGCCTTGCATTGTGGACGTGCCTCGTGTTTGCGTTGCGGACGTGCGTTGGGGCCCCCAACTTGCGGACGTGCCTTGCATTGCGTTGGGGCGCCCAACTTGCGGACGTGCCTTGCGTTGAGTTGGGGCGCCCAACTTGCGGACGTGTCTTCTGTTGTGTTTGGGCACCCATCTTGCGGACGTGCCTTGCATTGCGTTGCGGCACCCAACCTTGGTGAGGCCGTATTAAAAAGTCTACCTCCAAGCTAAAATTTGTTCTTATCCATCCTCCAGCTCATCTTTTACCCTAGTGCTCCCTTGTGTGGACATTTTCGTTGCGGATGAGTTTTGCGTTTGGGTGACCATCTTGCGGACGTGCCTCGCCTTGCGTTGTTGCGCCCAACTTGCGGACTTGCTGACATGCCTTGCGTTTCGGACGTGCCTTGCGTTTGCGTTGCGGACGTACGTTGGGGCGCCCAACTTGCGGACGTGCCTTGCGTTGCGTTGGGGTGCCCAACTTGCGGATGTGCGGACATGCCTTGCATTTGCATTGCGGATGTGCGTTGGGGCGCCCAACTTGCCGACGTGTCTTGTGTTGCGTTTGGGCGCCCACCTTGCGAACGTGCTTGCATTCCGTTTGGGCGCCCAACCTTGGTGGGGCCATATTAAAAAGTCTACCTCCAAGCCAGAATTTATTCGTATCCATCGTCCATGTCATCTTTTAGCCTAGTGCTCCCTTGTGTGGACGTTTTCATTGCGGATGAGTTTTGCGTTTGGGCGACCATCTTGCAGACGTGCCTTCCGTTGCATTGGGGCGCCCAATTTGTGGACGTGTCGACGTGCCTTGCGTTTGCGTTGCGGACGTGCGTTGCGGGGCGCAACTTGCGGACGTGCCTTGCGTTGCGTTGGGGAGCCCAACTTGTGGACATGCCTTGTGTTGTGTTTAGACGCCCATCTTGCGGATGTGCCTTGCGTTGCGTTGGGGCACCCAACCTTGGTGAGGCCATATTAAAAAGTCTACCTCCAAGACAAAATTTGTTCTTATCCATCTTCCAGCTCGTTTTTTAGCCTAGTGCTCCCTTGTGTGCGAACATGCCTTGCGTTTGCGTTGCGAACATGTGTTGGGGCACCCAACTTGCGGATGTGCCTTGCGTTGTGTTGGGGCGCCCAACTTGAGGACATGCCTTCCGTTGTGTTGTGGTGCCCAACCTTGGTGAGGCTGTATTAAAAAGTCTAACTCCAAGCCAAAATTTGTTCTTATGCATCCTCCAACTCATCTTTTAGCCTAGTGCTCCCTTGTGTGGACGTTCTCGTTGTGGATGAGTTTTGCGTCTGGGCGACCATCTTGCGGACGTGCCTTGCGTTGCGTTGCGGCGCCCAACTTGCGGACGTGCCTTGCGGGTTGCCCAACCTTGGTAAGGCCGTATTAAAAAGTCTACCTCCAAGCCAAAATTTGTTCTTATCCATCCTCCAGCTCGTCTTTTAGCCTAGTGATCGCTTGTGTGGACGTGCGGATGTGCATTGCGTTGCAGACGTGCCTTGCATTTGCGTTGTGGACGTGCGTTGGGGCGCCGAACTTGCGGATGTGCCTTATGTTGCGTTTGGGCGCCCATCTTGCGGATGTGCCTTGCGTTGCGTTGGGGCGCCCAACCTTGGTGAGGCCATATTAAAAAGTCTACCTCCAAGCCAAAATTTGTTCTTATCCATCCTCTAGCTCGTGTTTTAGCCTAGTGCTCCCTTGTGTGGACGTTTTCGTTGTGGATGAGTTTCGCGTTTGGGAAACCATCTTGCGGACGTGCCTTGCATTGCATTGGGGCGCCCAACTTGCGGAAATGCGGACGTGCCTTGCGTTTGCGTTGTGGATGTGCGTTGGGGCGCCCAACTTGTGGACGTGCCTTGCATTGCGTTGGGGCGCCCAACTTGCATTTGGGCGACCATATTGCGGACGTGCCTTGCATTGCATTGGGGCATCCAAATTGTGGACGTGCGGATGTGCCTTCCGTTTGCGTTGTGAACGTTCATTGGGGCCCCCAACTTGCATACGTGCCTTGCGTTGCGTTGGGGTGCCCAACTTGTGGACGTGGGGACGTGCCTTGCGTTTGTGTTGCGGACGTGCGTTGGGGCTGCCAACTTGCTGACGTGCCTTGTGTTGCGTTGGGGCGCCCAACTAGCGGACGTGTCTTGTGTTGCGTTTGGGCGCCCATCTTGCGGACGTGCCTTGCGTTGCATTGGGGCGCCCAACCTTGGCGGGGCCGTATTAAAAAGTCTACCTCCAAGCCAAAATCTGTTCTTATCCATCCTCAAGCTCGTCTTTTAGCCTAGTGCTCCCTTGTGTGGACGTTTTCGTTGCGGATGAGTTTTGCGTTAGGGCGACGATCTTGCGGACGTGCCTTGCGTTGCGTTGGGGTGCCCAATTTGCAGACGTGCCAACGTGCCTTGCATTGCAGACGTGCCTTGCGTTTGCGTTGCGGAAGTGCATTGGGGCGCGCAACTTGCGGACGTGCCTTGTGTTGCATTGGGGCACCCAACTTGTGGATGTGCCTTGTGTTGCATTTGGGCGCCCATCTTGTGGACATGCCTTGCGTTGCGTTGGGGCGCCCAACCTTGGTGAGGGTGTATTAAAAAGTCTACCTCCAAGCGAAAATTTGTTCTTATCCATCCTCCAGCTCGTCTTTTAGCCTAGTGCTCCCTTGTGTGGATGTTTTTGTTGCGGATGAGTTTTGCGTTTGGGCGACCATCCTGTGGACGTGCCTTGTGTTGCGTTGGGGCTCCCAACGTGCCTTGCGTTTCCATTGCAGACGTGAATTGGGGTGCCCAACTTGCGGACGTGCCTTGCATTGCGTTGGGGCGCCCAACTTGCGGACGTGCCTTGCGTTGCGTTTGGGCACCCAACTTTCGGACGTGCCTTGTGTTGCGTTTTGGGTGCCCATCTTGTGGACGTGCCTTGCGTTGCGTTGGGGTGCCCAACCTTGGTGAGGCTGTATTAAAAAGTCTACCTCCAAGCCAAAATTTGTTCTTATCCATCCTCCAGCTTGTCTTTTAGCCTAGTGCTCCCTTGTGTGGACGTTTTCGTTGCAGATCGGTTTTTCATTTGGGCACCCATCTTGGGGACGCGCCTTGCGTTGCGTTTGGGTGCCCATCTTGCGAATGCACCTTTCGTTGCGTTGGGGCGCCCAACCTTGGTGAGGACGTATTAAAAATTCTACCTCCAAGCCAAAATTTGTTCTTATCCATCCTCCAGCTTGTCTTTTCGCCAAGTGCTCCCTTGTGTGGACGTTTTCGTTGTGGATGATTTTTTCGTTTGGGCGTCCATCTTGCGAACTCGCCTTGCGTTGCGTTTGGGTGCCCAACTTGTGGACGTGCCTTGCGTTGCGTTGGGGCGTCCAAGTTGTGGACGTGCGAACATGCCTTGTGTTTGCGTTGCGGACGTGCACTGGGGTGCCCAACTTGCGGAGGTGCCTTGCGTTGCGTTGGGGTGCCCAACTTGCGGACGTGCCTTGAGNCCCTTGTGTGGACATTTTCATTGCGGATGAGTTTTGCGTTTGGGCGACCATCTTGCGGACGTGCCTTGCATTGTGTTGCGGCGCCCAACTTACGGACGTGCATCGGGGCACCCAACTTGCGGACGTGCCTTGCATTGCCTTGGGGCACCAAACTTGCAGACGTGTCTTGCGTTGCGTTTGGGCGCCCATCTTGCGGATGCGCGTTTCGTTGCGTTGGGGTGCCCAACCTTGGTGAGGCCGTATTAAAAATTCTACCTCCAAGCCAAAATTTGTTCTTATCCATCCTCCAACTCGTCTTTTAGCCTATTGCTCCCTTGTGTGGACGTTTTCGTTGCGGATGAGTTTTGCGTTTGGGAAACCATCTTGCAGACGTGCTTTGCGTTGCGTTAGGGCGCGCAACTTGCGGACGTGCAGACATGCCTTGCGTTGCGGACGTGCCTTGCGTTTGCGTTGCGGACGTGCTTTGGGGTGCCCAACTTGCGGACGTGCCTTTGCGTTGTGTTGGGGTGCCCAACCTTGGTGAGGCTATATTAAAAAGTCTACCTCCAAGCCAAAATTTGTTCTTATCCATCCTACAGCTCGTCTTTTAGCCAAGTTCTCCCTTGTGTGGACGTTTTCGTTGCGGATGAGTGTTGCGTTTGGGCGACCATCTTGCGGGCATGCCTTGCATTGCATTGCTGCACCCAACCTGCAGACATGCAAACGTGCCTTGCGTTTTGTTGGGGTGCCCAACTGGAGGACATGAGTTGGGGCGCCCAACTTGCAGGCGTGCCTTGCGTTGCGTTTGGTGCCCAACTTGCGGACGTGCCTTGTGTTGCGTTTGGACGCCCATCTTGCGGACGTGCATTGTGTTGCGTTGGGGTGCCCAACCTTGGTGTGGCCGTATTAAAAAGTCTAACTCCAAGCCAAAATTTGTTCTTATCCATCCTCCAACTCGTCTTTTAGCCTAGTGCTCCCTTGTGTGGACGTTTTCGTTGCGGATTTGTTTTGCGTTTGGGCGACCATCTTGCGAACGTGCCTTACATTGCGTTGGGGCACCCAACTTGTGGACGTGCCTTGCGTTGCGGACGTGGCTTGCATTTGCGTTGCAGACGTGCGTTGGGGCGCCCAACTTGCGGACGTGCCTTGTGTTGCGTTTAGGCGCCCATCTTGCGGGCGTGCCTTGCGTTGCATTGGGGTGCCAAACCTTGGTGAGGCCATATTAAAATGTCTACCTCCAAGCCAAAATTTGTTCTTATCCATCCTACAGCTCATCTTTTAGCCTAGAGCTCCGTTGTGCGGATGTTTTCATTGCGGATGAGTTTTGCGTTTGGGTGACCATCTTGCGGATGTGCCTTGTGTTGCGTTGGGGTGCCCAACTTGCGGACACGCAGACGTGCGTTGGGGCGCCCAAATTGCCTATGTGCCTTGTGTTGCATTTGGGTGCCCATATTGTGGACGTGCCATGCGTTGCGTTGGGGTGCCCAACCTTGGTGAGGCCGTATTAAAAAGTCTACCTCAAAGCCAAAATTTGTTGTTATCCATCCTCCAGCTCGTCTTTAAGCCTAGTGCTCCCTTGTGTGAACGTTTTCGTTGCGGATCGGTTTTTCGTTTGGGTGCCCATCTTGCGGACGCGCCTTGCGTTGCATTTGGGTGCCCATCTTGCAGATGCTCCTTTCATTGCGTTGGGGCGCCCAACCTTGGTGGGGTCGTATTAAAAAGTCTACCTCCAAGCCAAAATTTGTTCTTATACATCCTCCAGCTCGTCTTTTAGCCTAGTGCTCCCCTGTGTGGACGTTTTCATTGTGGATGAGTTTTTCTTTTGGGCGCCCATCTCGCGAGCTCGCCTTATGTTGCGTTTGGGTGCTCCTCTTTCCGACTCGCTTCAGTTTTGGGTGCCCATTTGGCCAACTCGCCTTGCTTTCCCTCTGGAAACCCCAAGTTTTTTCCCAACCGCACCTTTATCGCTGGCCCCTTCGGATTTCTTGGTTGGGCACTCCACTTGGAGACTCTACTCGGTTTTGGGCGCCCCTCTGGCTGACTCGCCTTTCTTTCCCTCTGGAAACCCCAATTGTTTTCCCCACAGCACCTCTGTCGCTGGCTATTTGTGTTTTGTTGGTTGGGCGCCCCTCTTGGCGACTCACCTCGGTTTTGGGCGCCCCTCTGGCCGACTCGCCTTGTGTTCCCTCTGGAACCCCCAAGTTTTCTCCCCACCACACGTCTGTCGCTGGCTCTTTTGCTTTTGTTGGTTGGGTGCTCCTTTTGGAGACTCACCTTGGTTTTGGGTGCCCCTCTGGACGACTCGCCTTGCGGTCCCTCTGGAAACCCCAAGTTTTCACCCCACCGCACCTCTGTCACTGGTTCTTTGGGTTTTGCTGGTTGGGCGCTCCTCTTGGCAACTTGCCTACGTGTTTGGTGACCCTCTGGCCGACTCGCCTTGCGTTCCCTTTGGAAACCCCGAGGTTTCACCCCACCGCACCTCTGTCGCTTGCTCTTTGGGTTTTGTTGGTTCGACGCTCCTCTTGGCGACTCGCCTCGGTGTTGGGCACCCCTCCGGCCGACTCGCCCTCCGTTCCCTCTGGAAACGTGCGGACGTGCCTTGCATTGCGGATGTGCCTTGCGTTTGCATTGCGGACGTGCGTTGGGGTGCCCAACTTGCGGACGTGCCTTGTGTTGCGTTGGGGCGCCGAACCTTGGTAAGGCTGTATTAAAAATTCTACCTCCAAGCCAAAATTTGTTCTTATCCATCCTCCAACTCGTCTTTTAGCCTAGTGCTCCCTTGTGTGGACGTTTTCGTTGTGGATGAGTTTTGCGTTTGGGCGACCATCTTGCGGACGTGCCTTGCGTATTGTTGGGGCACCCAATTTGTGGACGTACCGAGGTGCCTTGCGTTGCGGACGTGCCTTGCATTGCGTTGGGGCACCCAACGTTGGTGAGGCCGTATTAAAAAGTCTACCTCCATGCCAAAATTTGTTCTTATCCATCCTCCAACTCATCTTTTAGCCTAGTGCTCCCTTGCATGGACGTTTTTGTTGCGGATTAGTTTTGCGTTTGGGCGACCATCTTGCGGACGTGCCTTTCATTGCGTTGCGGCGCCCAACTTGTGGACGTGCGGACATGCTTTGCGTTGCAGACGTGCCTTGCGTTGCGTTGGGGTGACCAACTTGTGGACGTGCCTTGTGTTGTGTTTGGGCGCCCATCTTGCAGACGTGCCTTGCGCTGCGTTGGGGTGCCCAACCTTGGTGAGACCGTATTAAAAAGTCTACCCCCAAACCAAAATTTGTTCTTATCCATCCTCCAACTCGTCTTTTAGCATAGTGCTCCCTTGTGTGGACGTTTTCGTTGCAGATTTGTTTTGTGTTTGGGAGTTATCTTGCGGACGTGCCTTGCGTTGCGTTGGGGCGCCCAACTTGCGGACGTGCGGACGTGCCTTGCATTGTAGACATGCCTTGCGTTTGCATTGCGGACGTGCGTTGGGGTGCCCAACTTGCAGACGTGCCTTGCGTTGCATTGGGGCACCTAACTTGCGGACGTGCCTTGTGTTGCGTTTGGGTGCCCATCTTGTGGATGTGCCTTGCGTTGCGTTGGGGTGCCCAACCTTGGTGAGACCTTATTANAAGTCTACCTCCAAGCCAAAATTTGTTCTTATCCATCCTCCAGCTCGTCTTTTAGCCTAGTGCTCCCTTGTGTGGACGTTTTCGTTGCGGATGAGTTTCACGTTTGGGCGACCATCTTGCGGACGTGCCTTACATTGCGTTGGGGCGACCAACTTGTGGACGTGCGGACGTGCCTTGCGTTGCGTTGGGGTGACCAACTTGCGGACTTGCGGACGTGCCTTGCTTTGCGGACGTGCGTTGCCTTGCAGACGTGCCTTGCCTTGCGGATGTGCCTTGCCTTGCAGACGTGCCTTGCAGACGTGCATTGCCTTTGCAGACGTGCCTTGCTTTGCAGACGTGCCTTGCCTTGCGTTGTGGCGCCCAACTTGCGAACGTGCGGACGTGCCTTGCGTTGCGAACGTGCCTTGCGTTTGCATTGCGAACGTGCGTTGGGGCACCCAACTTGCGGACGTGCCTTGCGTTGCGTTGTGATGGCCAACTTGCGGACGTGTGGACATGCCTTGCGTTTGTGTTGCAGACGTGCGTTGGGGTGCCCAACTTGCCGACAGGCCTTGCATTGCATTGGGGCGCCCAACTTGCGGACGTGTCTTGTGTTGCGTTTGGGCACCCATCCTGTGGACGTGCCTTGCATTCTGTTGGGGCACCCAACCTTGGTGGGGCCATATTAAAAAGTCTACCTCCAAGAAAAAATTTGTTCTTATCCATCCTCCAGGTTGTGTTTTAGCCTAGTTCTCCCTTGTGTGGACGTTTTCGTTGCGGATGAGTTTTGCGTTTCGGCGACCATCTTGCGTACGTGCCTTGCGTATTGTATGGGAGCCCAATTTGCGGACGTGCCGACGTGCCTTGCGTTGCGGACGTTCCTTGCGTTTACGTTGCGGACGTGCATTGTTGCACGCAACTTGTGGTCGTGCCTTGCGTTGCGTTGGGGTGCCCAACTTGCTGACGTACCTTGTGTTGCGTTTGGGCACCCATCTTGCGGACGTGCCTTGCGTTGCGTTTGGGCACCCAACCTTGGTGAGGCCGTATTAAAAAGTCTACCTCCAAGCCAAAATTTGTTCTTATCAATCCTTCAGCTCGTCTTTTAGCCTAGTTCTCCCTTGTGTGGACGTTTTCATTGCGGATTTGTTTTGTGTTTGGGTGACGATCTTAAGGACGTGCCTTGCGTTGCATTGGGGCGCCCAAATTGCAGACGTGCAGACATGCCTTGTGTTGTGGACGTGCCTTGCATTTGCGTTGCGGACGTGCATTGGGGTACCCAACTTGCGGACATGCCTTGCGTTGCGTTGGGGTGCCCACCTGGTGGACGTGCCTAGTGTTGCGTTTGGGAAGCCATCTTGCAGATGTGCCTTGCGTTCCGTTGGGGTGCCCAACCTTGGTGAGGCCGTATTAAAAAGTCTACCTCCAAGCCAAAATTTGTTCTTATCCATCCTCCAGCTCGTCTTTTAGCCTAGTGCTCCCTTGTGTGGACGTTTTCGTTGCGGATGAGTTTTGTGTTTGGGCGACCATCTTGCGGACGTGCCTTGCGTTGCGTTGGGGCACCCAACTTGTGGACATGCGGACGTGCCTTGCGTTTGCGTTGCAGACGTGCGTTGGGGCGCCCAACTTGTGGATGTGCCTTGCATTGCGTTGGGGCGCCCAACTTGCGGACGTGTCTTGTGTTGCGTTTGGGAACCCATTTTCCGAACGTGCCTTGCGTTGCATTGGGGCACCCAACCTTGGTGAGGCCGTATTAAAACGTCTACCTTCAAGCTAAAATTTGTTCTTATCCATCCTCCAGCTCGTCTTTTAGCCTAGTGCTCCCTTGTGTGGACGTTTTTGTTGTGGATGAGTTTTTCATTTGGTCAACCATCTTGCGGATGTGCCTTGCGTTGCGTTGTGGCGCCCAACTTGCGGACCTGCAAACGTGCCTTGCGTTGCGGATGTGCCTTACGTTTGCGTTGCGGACATGCCTTGGAGCGCCCAACTTGCAGATGTGCCTTGCGTTGCGTTGGGGCGCCCAACTTGTAGACGTACCTTGTGTTGTGTTTGGGCACCCATCTTCCGGATGTCCCTTGCGTTGCGTTGGGGTCCCCAACCTTGGTGAGGTCGTATTAAAAAGTCTACCTCCAAGAAAAAATTTGTTCTTATCCATCCTCCAGCTCGTCTTTTAGCCTAGTGCTCCCTTTTATGGACCTTTTCGTTGCAGATGAGTTTTGCTTTTGGGTGACCATCTTGTCGACGTGCCTTGCGTTGCGTTGGGGCACCCAACTTGCACAAGTGTGGATGTGCCTTGCGTTTGCATTGTGGACGTGCGTTGCAGCACCCAACTTGCGGACGTGCCTTGCGTTGCATTGGGGCGCCCAACTTGTGGACATGTCTTGTGTTGCGTTTGGGCCCCCATCTTGCAGATGTACCTTGTGTTGCGTTGGGGTGACCAACCTTGGTGGGGCCATATTAAAAAGTCTACCTCCAAGCCAAAATTTGTTCCTATCCATCCACTAGCACATCTTTTAGCCTAGTGCTCCCTTGTGTGGATGTTTTCATTGCGGATGAGTTTTGCGTTTGGGCGACCATCTTGCGGACGTGCATTGCGTTGCGTTGGGGCACCCAATTTGTGGACGTTCCGAAGTGCCTTGCGTTGTGGACGTGCCTTGCGTTTTCATTGCGTACGTGCGTTGGGGCGCACAACTTGCGAACGTACCTTGCATTGCGTTGGGGCGCCCAACTTGTGGACGTGCCTTGTGTTGCGTTTGGGTGCCCATCTTGCAGACGTGATTGCATTGCATTGGGGCACCCAAACTTGGTGAGGCCGTATTAAAAATTCTACCTCCAAGCCAAAATTTGTTCTTATCCATCCTCCTGCTCGTCTTTTAGCCTAGTGCTGCCTTGTGTGGACGTTTTCCTTGCGGATCAGTTTTTCATTTGGGCGCCCATCTTGCGGACGCGCCTTGCGTTACGTTTGGGTGCCCATCTTGCGGATGCGCCTTTCGTTGCGTTGGGGTGCCCAACTTGCGGACGTGCGGACGTGCCTTACATTTTTGTTGCAGACGTGCGTTGGGGAACCCAACTTGCGGACGTGCCTTGCGTTGCGTTGGGGTGCCCAACTTGCGGACATGCCTTGCATTGCGTTGCGGCGCCCAACTTGCGGACGTGCCTTGTGTTGCAATTTGGGTGCCCATCTTGCGGACACGCCTTGCCTTCCGTTGGGGTGCCCAACCTTGGTGAGGCCGTATTAAAAAGTCTACCTCCAAGCCAAAATTTGTTCTTATCCATCCTCCAGCTCGTCTTTTAGACTAGTGCTCCCTTGTGTGGACGTTTTCGTTGCGGATCCATTTTTCGTTTGGGCGCCCATCTTGTGTTTGCGTTGTGGATGTGCGTTGGGGCGTCCAACTTGTGGACGTGCCTTGCGTTGAGTTGGGGCGCCCAACTTGCGGACGTGTCTTGTGTTGCATTTGGGCGCCCATCTTGCGGACATGCCTTGCGTTGCGTAGGGGCGCCCAACCTTTGTGGGGCTATATTAAAAAGTATACCTCTAAGCCAAAATTTGTTCTTATCCATCCTCCTGCACATATTTTAGCCTAGTGCTCCCTTGTGTGGACGTTTTCCTTGCGGATGAGTTTTGCATTTGGGCGACCATCTTGCGGACGTGGCTTGCATTGCATTGGGGTGCCCAATTTGCGGACATGCCGACGTGCCTTGCATTGCAGACGTGGCTTGCATTTGCGTTGCGGACGTGCGTTGGGGCACCCAACTTGCGGATGTACCTTGTGTTCCGTTGGGGCGCCCAACTTGCGGATGTGCCTTGTGTTGCGTTTGGGCGCCCATCTTGCGGACGTGCCTTTCGTTGCATTGGGGCGCCCAACCTTGGTGAGGCCGTATTAAAAAGTCTACCTCCAAGACAAAATTTGTTCTTATCCATCCTCCAGCTCGTCTTTTAGCCTAGTGCTCCCTTGTGTGGACGTTTTTGTTGTGGATGAGTTTTTGTGTGGACGTTTTTGTTGTGGATGTGTGGGGAAATTTGAGTTTTCCAGGCTGACCGAGAGCGTATTCACCGCCCAAGCGTGTGGGGAAATTCGAGGTTTCCGAGCCGATCGAGAGCGAAACCAACCAAGTGCAGGGAATTGAGGGTTTCCACATCCGGTCGGGCGACGAACGCTACCCATGTGCGAGTGTGGGAAACTTGGGGTTTCCACGCCCGGCGGGGCGATGGAAGCCGCCTGAATTGTGAAGCGTGGGGAATTGGGAGTTTCCATCTTTCCGACCAGAGTGCCAGAGTGGAAAAATTGCAGTTTACATGCCCTCATGCGAGGGCGGGAAACTTGGGGTTTCCAGGTCGACCAAGGGCGTATCCGTCGCCCAAGAGTGTGGGGGAATTCAGGGTTTCTGAGACAGTCGAGAGAGAAGTCGCCCAAGTGTAGGGAATCACGGTCCGGTCGAGCGATGGACGCTACCCATGTGCGAGTGTGGGAAACTTGGGGTTTCCATGCCCGGCCGGGCGATGGAAGTAGCCCAGATTGCAAAGTGTGGGGAGATTGGGGTTTCCATCCATCCGTCCAAAAAATGTGCCATCGAGGGAAACTTTCGGCTTCCATGCCCCCGCCCAAGTGCGATGGCGGGAAACTTGGGGGGTTTCCATGGTCGACCAGGCAGCAAAAGCTTCCCAAGTGCAACTGCAAGAAACTTGGGGTCTTCGTTCCCGACCGCGGCGGGAAGCGCCCAAAAGTGCAAGTGAGGGAAACTTGGGGTTTCCATGCCCGACCATCGAGAAAAATCATCCAAGTGTAGGAAACACTGGGTTTCCATGTTCAACGGCGAGGGAAATCGTCTGGGTGTGGTGGGAAGCACTGAGTTTCCATGTACGACCGCGATGGAAAACCTCTGTAGTTGCGACGAAATTAGGGGTTTCCGTGCATGACCGCGATGGAAAACCTCCGTAGTTGCGATGAAATTCAGGGTTTCCGTGTATGACCGCGATGGAAAACCTCTATAGCTGTGACGAAATTCAAGGTTTCCAAGTCGGCCGAGAGCGAAACCGCCCATGCGTGGGGGGTTTCCATGTCCGACCGTGGCGAAAACCACCCAAGCACAAGCGTGAGAAACCTGGGGGTTTCCATGTCTATCCGCGACCGAACCTGCCCAAAAGCGCAACCATGGGAAACCCGTGGTTTCCATGTCCGGCCACAATGGAATCCACCCAAAATTGCAAGCGTGGGAAACCGACGACCGTGACGAAAGCGACCCAAGCGTAAGTGTGGGAAACCTCAGGCTTCCATGTCCAGCCGCGAAGGGAGCCGCCCAAGCTAAGTGCAAGAAACTTGGGGCTTCCATGTTCGTCCGCGATAGGAACCATGCAAGTGTGGGAAATTCGGGTTTTCCAGCCCCGGACGCGAGAGATTTGGTGCGAGTGTGGAAAATTCAATTTTCCTGTGTTTTGTCGCGATAGGAAACCACGCAAGTGTGGGAAAATCAAGGGTTCCCATGTCGGTCGAGAAAGAATAATCGTGCACGTGCAGGAAAATCTGAGGTTTCCGAGTCGGTCGAAAAACCAACCGTGCAGGAGTGGGAAATCCAGGGCTTCCATGTCCAACCGCGAAAGAAATCGTGAAAGTGACGGAAAAATCGAGGTTTTCGAGTCCGTCAAGAAAGAAACCATGAAAGTACAGGAAAGTTGGGGTTTCCATGTCCGGTCACGATGAAAATCGTGCAAGTGCAGGGAAATTCGAGGTTTCCGTGCCCTGTCGCGACAAAAATGGTGCAAGTGCGGGGAAATTTTGGGTCTTTGTGTCCGGCCGCTATGGAAACCATGCAAGTGCGGGGAAATTCATGGTTTTCAGGTCTGGTCATGACGAAAACCGTGAAAGTGCGAGGAATCCAGGGTTTCCATGTCGCGACGTGATGGGAATCGTCCAAGTGTGGGATATTCAGGGTTTCCATGTCCTACCGTACCAGAAACCGTCCCAGTGCAGGGGAATTCAGGGTGTCCGTGTCCAGTCGCGATGGAAACCGTCCAAGTGAGGGGGAATTCAGGGTTTTCATGTTCGACCGCGAGATGTGGGAAACCCCTGGTGGTCTATCCCTGCCTTTCCTCGGTCGCAGGGGCATGACCAATGTGCCCCTGCTACAATTGGACTATGCATCTTCACTTAAGGACCATTGATAACTGTGCCTTGAGCTACAGTTCGTTAGATATGAAACCGAGTTCTCTAACAATAGGCACACATCCAACCATGGCCTTAAAGCATCCCGGTTCTGTTTTGACACCTGGTCAATACTCATCAATACCTAGACATCCACAACAATGCAAGGAGCAATAGCATCCAACAAGTATAAAGAGACCACAACACACCCTTATGGGCGGATTCCTTAAGCTTATTAATATGAAGAGTGTTTCCGAAGATACAATAAGGGGGTGGGTGCAGCCTTCTCCCTGCGAGTCTTTCGTAGAAATAAAAATAAGTCATGACACGTCTCCCTGCTGCCCAAAAGACTTGCACAATCCAACCCCCGATGCGTCCATGGATCTGCCTCCTGCAGCGCCTCTTCCTCGCTTACCGCAACCTCAGTCTAGCTCTGCTGTGCTTCAGACACTTTCCAAGATGTCTAAGTCCTTTGTGCAGACGTCATCCAAGTAGTTCACTGTGCCCCCAAACCTAGACTTTTCACCTCATAACTCCTTGTCCACCCTTGTCAGGCACTCATCGATTGAACTCTTATTGGATGACTTCGCACGATGGAGGTTTCCTCCTTATATATTGGAAAAGGTGCCTTGCAATCCACTCCATGTCTAATGTGGACCCAATGTGAAATCCACTCCGTGTCCAATGTGGACCCAACGTGCAATCCACTCCATGTCCAATGTGGGCCCAACATGCAATCCACCCAATCATACACTGAGTCTTTCACGCACCCACAGTCTGCCCGGGGATCCAACTTGACTTAGCGCTCCCAAGCCACCCGACACCACGATGTTTTTAGCTTAGTGGCTTGGCCCGCCCAAGTCGTACTCCACCCGGACTACGCCTCACTCAGGGCACACCCATACTCTGTCCTGAGCCAATTGTGTTAGGTTACACTAAACATGCATTGTTTACACTTAGACAATTACACTGTTCTATACTTAGTCATTTAAGCCATTAAGAACATGCAATCATCCATACACAAGAAAGAGACACACGTGTGGTTGGGCAACATGAACTTTTCCTGACACCCGTAGATCACAATGTACAGAATGTTACAATGAGAGACGGCCACAAGAAGGGAGCCGCAGCTCCACACAAAGACATACAGAATTTGGCCAAGTCACTTCGACGGCTTTTTCCTCACTTCACTGTCTCATAGGACC
>ML840141.1:25138-42222 GCA_009831015.1 Picea engelmannii | reverse complement strand
TTCTAGACTAACTTGGGTTGCCTTTTTGAAAGAAAAATCTGAAGCATTTGAAAAATTCAAGGTATTTAAGGCTCTGACTGAGAATCAAACAGGAAAAAGATTAAAGGCAGTAAGGTCTGATAGAGGAGGAGAGTTCAGTTCAAAAAAACTTTAAAGAGTTCTGTGATAAGGATGGGATCAAAAGAGAGTACACAATTCCAAGGACTCCACAGCAAAACGGAGTTGTTGAGAGACAAAATAGGTCAGTTCAGCAAATGGCAAGATCAATGATGAATGAAAGGAACATACCTCAAACATATTGGGTGGAAGCAATACATACAACTATTCATATCCTTAACAAAGCTCATCTCAGATCAAATAGTGACAAGACCCCTTATGAACTTTGGTTTGGTAGACCTGCCTCAATCAAGCATTTTAAAGTTTTCGGGAGTAAATGTTATATCAAGAACAATGATGAAAATATTGGCAAATATGACGACAGGGCTGATGAAGGTATCTTCTTGGGTTATGCTACAAATAGTAAAGGGTACAGATGCTATAATAAGAGACTGCATAAGCTAGTTGACTGTATAGATATAAAAGTTGATGAAGAAATCCCAGTCAGAAATGTAAGCAATGATGAACCAAGAACAAAAGATATAGTTGAAGATGAAGATGAACAGGTCCAAGGATCAGAAAGAGAAGAGTCTGGATCAGCTGAAGATATGAATATTCAAACTGACATAGATAAGAAGAAAGAAGAAAAATCACCTCTCAGAATTATTAGAAAGAATCATCCTGAAAACCAGATAATTGGGGATATAAATGAAGGAGTTTAGACAAGAAGGAAATTGATTAAAGACTCAGAACAATCTCATGTTGCTTTCTTATCTATGACTGAACCTAAAAATTTTGAGGAAGCTAGCCAGGAAGATAATTGGATTAGAGCAATGAATGAAGAGCTTGATTAGATTGAGAAGAACAATACTTGGGAGTTGGTCCCTAGACCTGAAGATAAGAATGTAATAGGTTCCAAATGGGTGTTCAAGAATAAAATGAATGAAAAAGGACAAGTTGTTAGAAATAAATCCAGATTGGTCTGTAAGGGATATGCACAAGTTGAAGGTCAGGAATTTGATGAAACTTTTGCACCAGTGGCAAGATTGGAAGCTATTAGAAGATTTCTTGCTTATTCATGTCATAAGAACTTCAAAGTTTATCAAATGGATGTTAAGTCAGCATTTCTTAATGGAGATCTAGAGGAAGAAGTATATATGGAGCAACCTGAAGGATTTTCTTTGACATATAATCCTAATTATGTTTGTAAGCTGAAGAAGGCTTTATATGGACTAAAACAAGCACCACGATCTTGGTATTATAGACTGGACAAATTTCTACAAGAAAAAGGGTTCAAGAAAGGTACTGTTGACAGTAACCTTTACATTAAGTCTGAAGGTGATAATTTACTTGTCGTTTTGGTTTATGCAGATGATATTATTTTTGGCTGTACTAATGAATCATCTGTCCAGTGGTTTGCTAATTGTATGCAAATAGAATTTGAAATGTCCATGATAGGAGAACTGTCATATTTTATTGGCTTACAAGTAAAACAAAGCTCTGCAGGAATTTTTATTTCTCAAGAAAAATATTTGAAAGAGATGTTGAAGAAATTTCAGATGGAAGATTCCTCAACAGTTAGCACACTTATGGTGGTTGGTTGCAAGCTGAGTAAAGATGATATCTCACCTGATGTTGATCAAAGAACACATCGCTCTATGATAGGCAGTCTTCTGTACATCACAACATCCCGTCCTGATATAATGCAAGCTGTTGGACTGGTAGGTCATTTTCAGTCTGCTCCTAAACAAAGTCATTTGGTAGCCATCAAAAGGATATTTAAATATTTGAAGGGAACAATGACTTATGGTCTGTGGTATCCTAGAAATCAGAATTTCCAGTTAACGACTTATTCAGATGAAGACTAGGCAAACTGTGTTGATGAGAGAAAAAGCACCAGTGGAGGAGCATTTTTTCTGGGTGACTCATTAGTTGCATGGCTGAGTAAAAAGCAAGGATCCATTTCATTATCCACTACAGAGGTAGAATACATTGCTGCTGCTACCTGCTGCACACAAATCTTATGGATGATACAAACTCTTGCAGATTTGAAGGTAACTTACACTGACCCCATTCCAATTCATTGTGATAACACCAGTGCCATTAGTGTCTCCAAGAATCCTGTTCTTCATTCCAAGACTAAGCATATTCCAATCAAGTATCATTTTCTCAGAGAACAAGTTACAAATAGAATTGTTCAATTGAATTATATACCTTCTATAGAACAGATTGTTGATATCTTTACTAAACCATTAGCAACGACCCCTTTTGGATATCTTCGTCAAAAGTTGGGGGTTATAATCTCTTGTGTCTAATCTGTTCACCTAGTCAGGGGGAGTACTTATTGAATATCTAGTGTATTTCCAAGATGCTTATAGTAGACAGGGGGAGTATGTTTTGCAACAGATTAGAGGAAAAATGTCTCTTCTTTGACATTGATGTCAAAGGGGGAGAAAAGAGTCCGGGAGGAGAGTCGAGTCCGGAGTCGAGTCCGAATGCATGCGGGTGCCTGTATTGCCATCAATGCCAAAGGGGGAGATTGTTGGAAAATATGTAACAGAAAATGAATGGCATGAGTACAGGAAGAATGTACAAAGGATTGTTAGATTATTTACAGGCAGCGTATACTTGTCATTGATGGAAAGTACAGTAGTGGTGATGGCTTGAGTACAACAACGATGATCAGTGGAGTAGTGATAATCGGGGAAGAGCATCAAATGTGTTTGTTAGATCTCTTTCTGAATTCCCGATGGCCATCAGATCTGAATGAAGACAAGAAGAGCGTGTTGAAAAGGAAGATAGATCTTAGGGGTTCAATTCAAGCGCGGGATCTGACCATCATTGGATCAAGGAGAACTTGCACTCATTTTAAAGTATAACAAGGAGAAAAGGGGCTCAAAAAATCCTGAAAGAAGGAGGACCGTCCATCTTAGGGGGTTATGTGGACCGTTGATTTGACTCCCTGTCGGAGTTTCGAGGATCATGTGTTGGAAATGTCAAAGAAACAATGCAAAAGGAATCCTAATTTCTCGATATGAAAAATCCCAGCGTAATCTGAGCCATCAAATCAAGATCACATCTGAACCGTTGATCGGAGTTTCGAGGATCGCGTGTTGGAAATGTCAAAGAAACAATGCAACAGGAATCCCGATTTCTCGATATGAAAAATCCCGGCGTAATCTGAGCCGTCAAATCAAGATCACATCTGAACCGTTGATCGGAGTTTCGATGATCACGTGTTGGAAATGTCAAAGAAACAATGCAACAGGAATATCAATTTCTCGATATGCAAAATCCCGACGTAATCTGAGCTGTCAAATCAAGATCACATATGAACCGTCAACCCTACTCACATCAGCAGACCAAATCAGCTAGGAACACGTGGCACAACTAGGTAATGACAAGTGTCAGACTAATTCAACATTTCAGGCACATGTAAGTCACGAATCAGAGTGACACGTGGAAGTATTCAACATGTGTCAATCCACGTGTGACATCAGCAGATGGACACCTTGTTGGAGTTTCGGGGATCGAGAGTTGGAGATGTCAAATTTTTTTAACATCAGGAATCCTGATTTCGCGATATGTGAAATCACGATTTAATCGCAGCCTTTGAATAGAGATGTGATCTGGACCGTTGATTCGACTTCTTTACGGAGTGTCGAGGATCAGGAATTTGAAGTAACAAAAACACCGAACGTCCAGAGTGTCGAAATCGCGATGAGTGAAATCCCGACTTAATCTGAACCATCAGATCTAAATATGATCTGGATCGTTGATCCGACTGCTTTATAGAATTTTGTGGATCAGGATTTGTAAGTGAAAAGAACATTGAACATAAGGAATGCCAAAATCTGATTTAAAGGGAAGATTAATAAAGTTCATCCAACGGTGCGGATAAACTTGAATGTGATCGGAGGGTTACTGTTCCCTCTCACAGTTAACTCCTCAGTTACGAATCTGTTAAAATAAACGGACTCATGATTGAGAATTAGTTAGCGTTTCAGTTGCTAGGATAGTTGTCCTTGTTTTGCCTAAGGAAATGCAAAGTGGAATCGTCGGGGAGGAGTGTATGAAAGAATATGAGACATAATGTGAATTGCTGGCTATTCTGGATGAAAAAGAATGAAACTGTAAGAAAGGGAAAAGGAGAGGATGCGCAGTATGAAATGGAGCATATGTGCAGAGTGAAATCAAAGGCAGAGCAGAATAATAGAGCAAGTTGAAGCAGAGCAGAATGACAGAAAAATTTGATGCAGAGCAAACCTGCTGAACAGACAGAGGAAGAGAAGAATTGCAGAACAGTTTGTAGAAGATCAGACTTACAGAATAGAGAAAGAGTGGTAAGAATTGATTTATCTGTGTATGAATTCATTAATACATTAGGGAGGTTGGGAGGTGCTTGGGAGGACTGTTGTCCTTAGAGGTTCAAGTGGGAGCTTGAACACAAGAAGTTGTAGCTTCCATTTGGTTGCAGCCAGAGAAACCAGGGTGGCAGGGTGGTGCAAGGGAGAACAAGTGTTCTCTGTTATACAGGTTGGAGCCTGTGTAACTGGAAGTTGGTGCTTCCATCTAGTTGGTGCTAGAACATTCAGGAAGTTGGTGCTGGAATATTCAGGGAGTTGGTGCTTCCTTCTAGTGGGTGATAGAGAAACCATAGAGTTTGTGCTCTCAAACAAGTTGCAGCTTGTAAAACAGAGGTAGCAACCTCACATTGAGTTGGTGCTCAATTAGAGATGATGTACAGAACCTAAAAAGACTGCCTACCATTTCAAAGAAGAAGAGGTTTTCTCCCTTTATGGGTTTCCTCGTGAAAATCTGTCTCTGTGTATACCTTATGTGTGACTGATGCTTTTTACTTTTACTGTTCATATGTTGTATAATGTTGATGATCACTTAAAGAAAAATTAAGAATATTTTAATAAAGTTAAAATTGTTTAAGCTCAAAGACAACTGATTCACCCCCCCCTCTTAGTTGTATTAGTAATTCCAACAAAAGGGACATGCTATTGTATCATATTAATGGAAAATAAAGATTACAACCTGAGCCTTGATGTCGCAAACTTCCTTTCGATGGCCCTTGGCTCCGACACACACACTTGCTCAATCCTTGCATGAAGAAGATGAAATCCTCTTGATAGACCTGTTAGAGTCTTCAAGCTGTTGTTCAATGCTGAGTCCTTCACACAATTCTTTCACCAATTATCCAATGAATCTTGCTTAACCTTTTCCATGAGAATTCTCTCAATATATAGGAGAGAATGAATTAGTTACTTGGATAAGAATGATTCCAAAATATCAGGGAATCCAGTACTAGGATAACCATTCGAATGCCATCTCATCCTTCTAGAAGATTCCCTTCTAGAAGCATCGAGAATTCATATTTTTCCTTGCTTTAGGAAGAGTTCACACCCTAGCAGTTCAACACAGTGCAAACTTCTTGCACCCTGGCTTAAGGCAGCCTGCGAGAATCAGGCATTCTCACAAGAAAATATACTAGCAGCCTGCGAACCTTCTTCAAAAATGAGATTTCTGGAAAGAGATGAGAATAACTTTTCTCAGGAGAAAGTTCTTATGAAGAGCCCGAGTACACCATCATAAATACATCATCATGATGACCAAAATCATGGGTAACTGAATGCCCCCCAAAGTATGAGGTTGGAACCAGTGATAGCCGATAGACTTTGTAAGCTGCATGTGTGTGTCGAGAACCAGGAGCACACCTAATTGGAAACCTGCGAACAACCAAACATCTACAGAATATCATATATATCAATTTTGAGGTAGGCATTCCCATACTCAGATCACAGACTGATGACATTATAGCCATGGGTCATGGCCACCAATCATACACTATGGATCCATGCCGTCAAAATATAGCATAGCCACCGGAATACACTGTGGATCTATGCGAGAAATTTCAAATCAAGACGACATAGCCACGATACATACACAGTGGATCTATGTGTCGCAAATTATACATACTCCATCGCAACCTGGATCACAAAGATGATATCCAGGGTCTTCAATCTTGTTGCCCAAAGTACGAATCTAACCATGTGATTACATGTGTTGAAGTCGAACATGGTAGAAACCACTTGATTACTGGTCATTGATGAAACTGTTAACAAGTGCGAGGGAAATCACCATTGATGTCAATGACTCCCAAGGTATCATAGTACAATCCATCGAGTGTGAATAAATGAGTTGAAGTCGAACATCCGATGGAATCTTTCGATCAGGGGTCAATGATGTAAACCCAACTGTCGAAAGCGAGGAACCCTGCCATTGAGGTATGCAAGCTCCAAGGTACCAATAATTTCTAAGTCTTGATTCCAGATAATGAGCTGAAGTTGATGGAACAAAACTCGTCACAGGAGGGCCTTGATGTATCCCCCATCAATGACATGAAATGAGTAACAGATTTTTAAAATGAAACAGAGTATTATACAAATTGAACCGAACACAGGGAAGGCCGACACAGAAAGAATGGACAACTGCAGATGGCCGACTCAATATAGGTTTCATATGGACTTCTCTTGAACATATGAACGACACGACCAATGATTTGGTAGCATTGACTCAAAGATGACACAGGGAATGACCTTGTAGAAAATCGAATGAGAGGCAAATGGATTTCCCAAACCAGCTTCAAATAATGAATAGGGGGTGTCATGTTCAAGAGCGACACTTACTACCAATCAATACGAAGATGATAACATATCCCTTTCCCAAATTTTCCCCCACCATTTCTGGCGAGTACCTCTTTATTTTTATGCAAGCTTGAGGAGGATAACATATGCTTGTAATGTAAGCTCATCCTTCAGATGAGTCCCTCGGAGTATGTTTAACGAACCCTAAGAAGGAGTGGTTCGGTCCCATTACGGGTTTGTTAATGTTTGTTTAACAAGTCCATAGATAGAAAACTCGAAGGTTTTTCAAGATTATAGAGTTTGGAAAAAACACTTAAAAGAGAACTCTCTCAGTTCCTTTTTCATAAAATAGTCTGAATGAGACCGAAAAAGAGATAAATTATCGCTCACCAGACGCTTACTTCAAATACTTTATCGAGCGTGAAAATAGCAAGGTCCCTCGGCGATCTTTTCATGTTTAGAGAGTCTGAAAAGAGCTTAAAGAGGACTCCAGGGGGGTTCCTTTTTCGTATAACCTTATTGAGCCCGAAAAAGTGATAAAAGTACGCTCGATCGCGTTCTCATGTATTTACGAGTGCAAGAACAGACAAAGACCACGCTCGAGGTTTTTATATAAAAACCATAAAAAAAATCAAAAACATACGATAACAAAGAAAAACATGTTCGTATCCCTGTATTTGATCATCAAAGTCATCATGCCTGCAAGAGTTGTACTCAACATAACATTAGGGATTAGGGTTTAATCGATAAATAATCATAAGAAACTAAAATGATATAGTAAAAGTAAATAAAAGGAGTCAATACTCTTTTTACCACATCATTTTTACATTTCCACTATTGAGCTCAAAAAACCCCTCTTTTACCCTCCAAGTTCGACGTCAGATTGTGGGAGCTACGAGAGACCATTCAACAAGCCGTCTGTGACAGTTAGGTAGGCTCTTCATCCTTAACACTTTCATGGTTTAATTTTGTAATTTCATTGGTTAAATTTTTATTTTTAAGTTAATTTTCCAAGCCCTACATGCACGCTGCCGTTCTCTCAAGCAAGCTATACGGGGCCTGCAAGAATGAGGCGTTCTCGCAAGTGAAGTTTGCGACATCAAGGCTCAGGTTGTAATCTTTACTTTCCATTAATATGATACAGTAGTATGTCCCTTTCCCATAAAGCTATTTCCACTTTATTGTAAAATTCCTTGATCATATACATAGATTGACTGTTGAATAGATTGTGCTATCTTCACTTTGGTTGGTTTGTGTTGTCTTGGTCTTGGCTGCACGAGAGCACTGGAGTGAAGTGAGAGCAAAAAATACCATAGGAAGCGATAATAATGTATGTTATTTGTTCTTGCCTCCTAGTTAATTCAATGGTCAAAATCTAGGGAAAGAGTCATGTTCTGTCTTGCTTTGTTCTAGATCCAGGTGGATCTAGGGAGATCGGTTAGTGTCCGCACCTACGGATTTATCCAATAACAAAATTGGCGACTCCGCTGGGGATTATCAAGTGGTGGAACAGAATCTAGAGGGCCTGATTGCAGACATTCCAGACATGACTCTGGAAGAGGTTCCACGACGCGATCGACGTCATACTGTAGGGGTATCGGCATCTATGAGTCGACTGCTCCGTAGGGTTGCTAGGGCAGTCGTGTGTTACCATTAATGTCATCAATGACGTCACTTTGTAGAAGCTATGAGCTTAAAATTTTGACATTTTGGTCTTCGGACAAACTTTTTGTAAAAAACTCTTTTGATCATTATATATACAGACGGCTTCTACCGGTTTACCTTATATTGTGTGAATTTCAATGTGTTTGACTTATAAATGATTCAAATGTCTGTCGAATACATAATTAGCCAATGCATCTGTTAATGTATTTAGACATCTAGGAATATGTTGATATTCAATGTGATCAAAATAACGTTCCAAGAGGCGAATTTGCAAATACAACTGTAACAAAGTAGGACTTCGAATAGAGTAGATATTACTTAACTGTAGTACTACAAGATACGAGTCAAGTAGCACAACCAAATGACGAATTTCGAGTGAGATAACATCAACCAATAATTTAATAACGACGCTATACTCTGCAATGTTGTTGGTTGCACGACCGAGGCACACACCTCGTAAAGATACAAGTTCATTTGTTGGGGCATAGATTGCCCACGTAGTGGAAGCAAGGTTCTGAGTACTATGGCTAGCGCCATCAGCGAAGCCAATATAGGGTAGCGAAGACTCTGACATCTGGAAATCAAACACAAAATCACATAAGGGTAGAGACCAGATAACGACAAAAGAAAACTATAGTAACACACAAAACGTATGATACAATAAAAATACAAGTACTTGTGCACAGATGATTTATGCATAGTACTTATTCAAGTACAGCCCATTCCTGGGTTCACTCAAAGGGATACCATCGTAATCTACCAACTCATATGCTCCTTTTTCCAAAACTCGGTGAACAATATAAGGACCTTGCCACATGGGTTCGAATTTCCCATCTCCTAACACATCTCGATCCTATTCATAGAGAAGAACAAGATCACCTTCGGAGAAAATGCGAGGCTTGACATGCTTGTCATATTGGGCCTTGACACGTTTCTTCTGGGCTTCTATTACTAGAGTGGCGTCACGTCGAGTTTCGTCTAATCGCATAAGATACAATAGACGTTATTCTTCAGCAAAAGTGTTGGGTAGGAGTTCAACATCTAGCTTCAGAGAGGGTATCTCGCATTCTATAGGAAGAATGGCTTCCACACCATAGACTAACCGAAAAGGTGTAAACCTAGTAGCGGACTTGACATATGTCTGGTACGCCCACAATGCTGAAAAAAAAATTGTGTGCCAACTTGTTTTATGAATTCCTATCATCCGTCGAAGCATAGTTATGAGAATTTTGTTGATAGCTTCAACCTGGCCGTTGGCTTGTGGATAATAAGGCATTGAGTTATCATGACGAAGACCCAACTTCTCAGTAAGTTCATACATCATAAAATTCCTAAAGTGGCTACCGTGATCAGTGACGATAGTTTGGGGAACACCAAAATGAGCTATGACGTGATTAAAAAGAAATAAGGCTGCTGTCTTTCCAGTATTGTCAAATGTTGGCATCGCCTCGACCCATTTCATAAAGTAATCAACGACTACAATAATGTAACCATGCCCCCCGACCGAGTGAGGGTGACATGTCATGAAATCGATGCCCCATTTCAAAAAAGGACTAAATGAGACCACAGGGTGAAGAGGAGCAGGATGTGACCGAATTTTCTGATTGTAGGTCTTGCAGGCATGGCATTTCTGAACAAAAGTAATGCAGTCGTTAAACAAAGAAGGCCAAAAATATCCTGCACGTAAGATCTTCTGGGCAGTAGCATACCCAGACATATGACCACCACATGCTCCAGAATGGAAGTCATTCAGAGCTTTCTCGGCTTCATTGAACATTAGACAACATCGAAAAATAGAGTCAATCCCCCGACGGTAAAGAGTATCCCCGAGGATAATGTATTGACGAGCTTGATAGCGTATGCGACGTCGTTCAGTACTAGACAAAGTAGGCCGGAAAGTCTGGGTTTGGAGATATATAATGATATCCCCATACCAAAGATCGTCAGTGCTAATAAGGAAAAGAGATTCATCAGGTAATGAATCCACTGCTACATTTTCCATTGCAGAATGAGGAAAATCGTATATCAATTCAGCAAAAAATAAAGACTTCTTAGACTTGGCGCGATCGAATTCCAAGTCAAACTCCTGGAGTATCACAATCAATTTGGATTATTTTCCCCCGAGAAATTGACGTGTCAAAATATGTTGCATAGGGTTGCAATGAGAAATCACCATAGTCTTGCGTGAGAGGATATAGTGCCGGAAGCGTTGGACGGATTGAACGGCAGCCAAGGCCAGTTTTTCGACATGTTGATACTTGATTTTAGTTGGTGTGATACTTCGACTCAAGTAGTAAATAACATGTTCTTCGTGCGCATCATCCTCTTGGATGAGAACCATGCCAATAGTGTACTCCGAGGCAGCAAGATAAAGGAAATAATCACGACTTTAATCAGGAGGAAGGAGAAGCGGAGCTCGCGTTAGGGACAACTTCAAAGCTTCGAAAGCATTGTTGGAAATGGTATCCCAGATGAACTCTGAATCTTTCTTTAGTAGCCACGTAAAACCACGAGTGATCTCAGCGTAATTAGGGATAAAACGACAAAGAAAGTTTGCTTTCCTCTGCAAACTTTGCAACTGGCGCAGTGTAGAAGGAGGAGGGAGATTAAGGATCACCTCAACCTTCAAAGGATCCACCTAGATCCTGTGACGCAAAACAATAAAACCTAGAAGATGGTCGGATTCTACACAGAAAACACACTTATGAGGATTTAAACGTATACGGTAGAACCGACAGTGAACGAAAATGGCTCGGAGGTGGGTAGGGTGATCGACTCTGCGCATAGAATGAGTGGGTAAATTGTCCAAATAGGGTTGAATGATATGCTTGATATCATGAAAATCATAAGACATAGCGCGTTGAAAAGTTGCGCCCACATTCTTAAGACCGAAAGGGAGTTTCCGATAGGTAAAAGTACCCCAAGGACAAATAAAAGCAGTCTTATGTTGATCCTCAGGAGCAATGTTAATTTGATTATAGCCGGAGAAACCATCCATGAGAGAGAAGATTTCACTTCCGGTGCAATCATCGACAATCTGATCGACGAAGGGGGTAGGAAAGTTGTCTTTGGGACAAGCTTTGTTAATATCCCTATAATCAACGCATACACGAATAGTGCCTCCTTTTTTGTCAATCGGGACAGGATTGGAAACCCAGTCTGTAAGAGCCACCAGATAAATAAAGCCGGCTTTCAGAAGTTTCTCAACTTTGAGCTTGATAGCAGCCACTTTACGTGGGTGTGGACACTAACCGATCTCCCTAGACTCCCTAGATCCACCTGGATCTAGAACAAAGCAAGACAGAACATGACTCTTTCCCTAGATTTTGACCATTGAATTAACTAGGAGGTAAGAACAAATAACATAACTTATTATCACTTCCTATGGTCTTTTCTTCTCCCGCTTCGCTCCAGTTCTCTCGTGCAGCCAAGACCAAGACAACACAAACCAACCAAAGTAAAGATAGCACAATCTATTCAACAGTCAATCTATGTATATGATCAAGGAATTATACAATAAAGTGGAAATAGATTTATGGGAAAGGGACATGCTACTGTATCATATTAATGGAAAGTAAATATTACAGCCTGAGCCTTGATGTTGCAAACTTCCTTTCGATGGTCGTTGGCTCCGACACACACACTTGCTCAATCCTTGCATGAAGAAGGTCAAATCCTCTTGATAGACCTGCTAGAGTCTTCAAGCTGTTGTTCAATGCTGAGTCCTTCACACAACTCTTTCACCAATTCTCCAATGAATCTTGCTTAACCTTTTCCATGAGAATTCTCTCAATCTATAGGAGAGAATGAATTAGTTACTTGGATAAGAATGATCCCAAAATATCAGGGAATCCAGTACTAGGATAACCATTCAAATGCCATCTCATCCTTCTAGAAGATTCCCTTCTAGAAGCATCGAGAATTCATCTTTTTCCTTTCTTTAGTAAGAGTTCGCACCCTAGCAGTTCAACACAGTGCGAACTTCTCGCACCCTAGCTTAAGGCACCCTACGAGAATCAGGCATTCTCGCAAGCAAATATACTAGTAGCCTGCAAACCTTCTTCAAAAATGAGATTTCTGGAAAGAGATGAGAGTAACTTTTCTCAGGAGAAAGTTCTTATGAAGATCCTGAGTACACCATCATCAATACATCATCATGATGACCAAAATCATGGGTAACAGAAGTTTGGCATCTTTTACTTTCTCATTTCCTTAATAGCTGCTAATAAGTTTATCCCACATTTATTTGGCAGTTTGAAGATGCATCACCTTTACAAACTCGGCTTCTGCAAGTCCATTCAAGATATCATTCATTCCCTTAGCATTAAATCTAAATTCTAACTTATCATCCTTGGAAGCTAGCACAACAGGCTTTATGTATCCAGTCTCTAATACATCCCAAACATTAGCACCTAAGGCCATTAAGTATGTTCTCATTCTAACCTTCCAAAAGGAAAAAAATGTTCCATCAAACAGAGGAGGCTTACTCGCTGAAGTCCCTTCATGACTTGTCATGTTTAAGCTTATAGATCTACCTTTAAATAAAAGGAACCCACTATGATACCAATTGTTGAAATTACTAAGACAACTAAGAGGGGGGGGGGGGTGAATCAGTTGTCACTGTGCTTAAACAATTTTAATTTAATTAAACCATTTTTTAAATCTTTCTCCAAGTGACCATCAATATTATACTACATATGGACAACATAAATAATGAGAATTACTCACACATAAGATATACAAAGAGACATATTTTCACGAGGAAGTCCATAAAGGGAGAAAACCTATTCTTCTTTGAAATGATAGGCAGTCTTTTAAGTTCTGTACATCATCTATAATTGAGCACCAACTCAATGTGAGGCTACTACCTCTGTTTTACAAGCTGCAACTTGTTTGAGAGCACCAACTCTCTGGTTTCTCTAGCACCCACTAGAAGGAAGCAACAACTCCCTAAGTTTTCCAACACCAATTGGATGGAAGCACCAACTTCCAGTTACACAGGCACCAACCTATATAACAGAGAACAACTATTCTCCCTTGCACCACCCTGCCACCCTAGTTTTTCTGGCTGCAACCAAATGGAAGCTACAACTCCCTGTGTTCAAGCACCCACTTGAACCTTTGAGGACAACAATCCTCCCTAGAACCTCCCTACCACCATGAAATATAAATAAATGATTGAATAACCAACAACACAGATAAATCAATTGTTACCACTTCTTCTCTGTTCTATAAATCTGGTCTACTTCTGACTGTTCTGCAATTCTTCTCTTCTTCTGTCTGTTCTGCAATTTTTCTCTGCTTCAAGATGTTCTGCAATTTTTCTCTTGCTTCTATCTATTCCTCATCTGTTACTCATCTCTGAGTTTTATCTCACACTGTGCATACTGTTGGTCTCACACTACGCATACTGTAATTTTCCCTTTCTTACAGTTCAACTCATTTTTCATTCAGAACGACCAACATTGCCCAGTTGTCTCATATCTTCTTTTATTCACACATGCCTCAGCAACTGAACCACCAACCGATCAAGAATCATGAATCAGTTTTGCTAACTAAATCGTAACTGATCAATTAACTGTGAGGTGAAATAGTAGCCCTCCGATCATATTTGAATTCACCTGCACCGTTGGATTACAAGAAACAAAATGTATTTCACATTTAGTATTTCGACAATTCGTGATTTCGCATGTCGCGAATTCCTATTGCGAAGCATCTCGACTCTCCAAGTCGCGATCCCTGAAATGAATCCAGATCAACAGTCCACAAAACTTCATAATCTGATCCCTTCTTTTCCTAATCGAACGACTGATGGGATTTCGGCGTTTTTCCCTTCGAGTCTTCGAGACTCACAATAGTCCCTTTCGGCATTTCACAATTTCGCATGTCCCGAATTCATGAAACTCCATGTTGCAATCCCCGAAACTCCATGTCGCAATTTCACATTTTGGCATTTCATGATTTCAAAAATTTTTGTGATGAGATATCTTGATGCTCCATGTCGCAATCCCCAAAACTCCAAAACTCCATGTCGCAATCCCCAAAACTCCAAAACTCCATGTCGCGATCCCCAAAACTCCATGTCTCAATTTTTCATTTCGGCATTTCGCGATTTCTATGGTGAAGTGTTTCGACACTCTAACTCCCGGTAACCAAAACCTACACCAAAAGGTGTTTTTCACATTTCGACATTTCAACATTCCTGTGGTGAAGTGTTTCGACACTCCAACTCCTGGTATCCGGAACTCCGAAATGGAGTTATTTCCCGATCTGCAAAACTCTTTGTTGATGTGCTTGTTTTGGGATTTCGGTGTTTCGCATTTCGCGACTTCGGGACTCTTGTGATGAAGAGTCTTGACTCTTGACTCCTCCAATTCCCGGTATCCAGAACTCTGAAATGGAGTTATTTCCCGGTCTGCGAAACTCTTTGTTGATGTGCCTGTTTCGGGATTTTAGCATTTCGCATTTCGCGACTTCGAGACTCCTGTGATGAGGAGTCTCGACTCTTGACTCCTCCAACTCCCATTATTCGAAACTCCGATTTCCCAGTCTACGAAACTCTAAAATGGAGTCTTTGACATGCTCTGATCTATCGCATTTTGGGATTTTATGTCGTGAGTTGCTTCCTTGACTCCTGAAGTTTACGGTTCTGATCTTGCCATGTGATCATCGTTGCACTGCTGGTCTTGCCACTTTGTCTTGTTCATCATCATCGAGCTGAGCTTTCCATCAATGAAAAACAAATACTCTGGCTTCTGTATGCCCGTAATAAATATGCCAACAATATCCCCCTTTGGCATTGATGGAAACCCCTTGAAGAACATCCAACTATACCACTATAGCATCCTTGAAATTACCACACTTTCTCCCGCTTTGACATGAATGTCAAAGAAGAAACACACTCCCCCTGAGCTGTTGCAATACATACTCCCCCTGTCAACTATGAGTAGCTTAGAAATACAATAGATATTCAATAAGTACTCCCCTTGACCAGGTGAAAAGATTAGACGAAAGAAGTTATAACCCCCAACTTTTGACGAAGATATCCAAAAGGGGTCACTGCTAACAGTTTAGTAAAGATAGCAACTATCTGTTCTGTGGAAGGAATATAATTCATCTGAACAATTCTGTTTGTAACTTGTTCTCCGAGAAAATGCTATTTTATTGGTATTTTCTTAGATTTTGAATGAAGTACAAGATTCTTAGAGAGACTTATGGAACTGGTGTTATCACAGTGAAGTGGAATGGGATCAGTGTAAGTTACCTTCAAATCTACAAGAGTTTGTATCATCCATAAAATATGAGTGCAGAAGGTAGCAACAACAATGTACTCTGCTTCTGTAGTTGATAAGGAAATAGATCCTTGCTTTTTACTAAGCCATGCTACTAATGAGTCGCCCAGGAAGAATGCTCCTCCACTGGTGCTTTTTCTCTCATCAACACAGTTTTCCCAATCTGCATTTGAATAAGAATTTAACTGAAAATTCTGATTTCTGGGATACCACAAACCACAATTCATTGTTCCCTTCAAGTATTTGAATATCCTTGTGATAGCTACCAAATGGCTTTGTTTAGGAGCAGACTGATAATGACCTACCATTCCAACAGCTTGCATTATATTAGGACGAGATGTTGTGATGTACAAAAGACTGCCTATCATAGAGTGATATGTCCTTTGATCAACATCTGGTGAAATATCATCTTTACTGAGCTTGCAACCAACCACCATAGGTGTGCTAACATGAGAGGAATCCTCCATCTGAAATTTCTTCAACATCTCTTTCAAATATTTTTCTTGAGAGATAAATATTCCTGCAGAACTCTGATTTACTTGTAAACCAAGAAAATATGACAGTTCTCCTATCATGGACATTTCAAATTCTGTTTGCATAGAGTTAGCAAACCACTGGACAAATGATTCATTAGTACAGCCAAAACTAATATCATCTACATAAACCAAAACAACTAGTAAATTATCACCTTCAGACTTAATGTAGAGGTTTCTATCAACAACACCTTTCTTGAATCCTTTGTCTTCTAAAAATTTGTCTAGTCTATAATACCAAGATCGTGGTGCTTGTTTCAGTCCATATGAGGCCTTCTTCATCTTGCAAACATAATTAGGATTATCTGTCAATGAGAATCCTTCAGGTTGCTCCATATATACTTCTTCCTCTAGATCTCCATAAATAAATGTTGACTTAACATTCATCTGATAAACTTTAAAGTTCTTATGACATGAATAAGCAAGAAACATTTTGATGGATTCCAATCTTGCCATTGGTGAAAAAGTTTCATCAAAGTCCTGACCTTCAACTTGTGCATACCCTTTATAGACCAATCTGGCTTTATTTCTAACAACTTGTCCTCTTTCATTCATTTTATTCTTGAACACCCATTTGGAACCTATTACATTCTCATCTTCAGTTCTAGGGACAAGCTCCCAAGTATTGTTCTTCTCAATTTGATCAAGCTCTTCATTCATTGCTCTAACCCAATCATCATGCTGGTTGGCTTCATCAAAATTTTTAGGTTCAGTCATAGATAAAAAAAAGCAACATGAGATTGTTCTGAGTCTTTAATCAATTTCCTTCTTGTTTGAACTCCTTTATTTATATCTCCAATTATCTGATTTTCAGGATGATTCTTTCTAACAATTCTGAGAGGTGA
>ML840141.1:0-24115 GCA_009831015.1 Picea engelmannii | reverse complement strand
TCCAAAAGTTACATTCCCTGATTTGCTTTCACTTAGAGTTAGAAACTTACTTTTGTCTCCAGTCATATGTTTGGAACATCCATTGTCAATATACCAGGGATTCTTTTGTATTTGGGCTGATAACACTAGTCCACACTTGTCATATTCTTTCTTCTTCCAAACCTTGACATTTTCAGCAGTGGGGATCAAATCTGGCTTGTAATTCCTTAAGCGACAGTCTGCAGCTTTATGCCCATAATTATGGCAGTTGTAACATTCTGGTTCACTGAATAACAGAACATAATGATTGTTATGCTCATAACTGTTGTTGTGTTTCACCTGTGTCCTTCTCCCATTCATCACATGATTTATAGTCTGTGATTGTTTGTTGCTTGGCTGTCTCAATCTTTGTAGTGGCAGATAATTATTCCTTGAAAAACTTGATTGCTCATATCTAAATCTTAAAGAACAGTTTATAGCTTTGTGACCAAAATTAGAGCAGAAAAAACAATAACCATAGAAAAAACCTTTGTACCTTGAAAAAGTCTATCTTCTTTGAGGAGGTCGATTTCTTTCATGTTGATAATCTCTCTGATCTATAGAGTTGGTTCTGGTACTTTTTCTTTCATTCCTTCTTGGTGGCTAATTTTCTTTCTTTGTTTATGCAGAGTGACTATTGCCAATATTTGAGGATTTGACAAACTTGATAGGTTCTGTATTACTTGGATGATCACTAGTTGATCTTTCTTCATACCCCAATCCAAATTTCAACTTTGGGTTTCTTTGCTAATTTAGAATGGAGGTTAATCCTTCTGAGGCTATAATACTTGGCAGATTTTGGTGATACAATCCCTTAAACTTCTCCATTTCTTTTCTGGTTTTTACTATCTCTTCTTCTAAGGATTCACACCTCGCTTTCTTGTCTGACAACTGTTGTTTTAGTATGTCTTCTATTTTCTTTACCTCTTCTAATTCCACTTTCAGCAAGGCAAAATCTTCATCAGGCTGTTTACTGTCTTTTTCGAACTGTATCCCCGAAACTCCATGTTGCAATTTTTCATTTTAGCATTTCGCAATTTCGGCAATTCTTGTGATGAGATATCTTGATGCTCCATGTCGCAATCCCTGAAACTCCGAAAATCCATGTGGCGATCCCCGAAACTCAATTTTGCATTTCGGTATTTCACAATTTTTGTGGTGAAGTGTTTCGACACTCCAACTCCCAGTAACCGAAACCTACACCAAAAGGTGTTTTTTGCATTTCGACATTTTGACATTTTGGCATTCTTGTGGTGAAGTATTTCGACACTCCAACTCCTGGTATCCGAAACTTCGAAATGGAGTTATTTCCCGGTATGCGAAACTCTTTGTTGATGTGCTTGTTTTGGGATTTCGACGTTTTGCATTTCGCGACTTCGGGACTCCTGTGATGAAGAGTCTCGACTCTTGACTCCTCCAATTCCTGGTATTCAAAACTTCGAAATGGAGTTATTTCCCGGTCTGCGAAACTCTTTGTTGATGTGCATGTTTCAGGATTTCGGCCTTTCGCGACTTCGAGACTCCTGTGATGAGGAGTCTTGACTCTTGACTCCTCCAACTCCCGGTATCTGAAACTCTGATTTCCCGGTCTGCGAAACTCTGAAATGAAGTCTTTGACATGCTCTGATCTATCACATTTTGGGATTTTCTGCTGTGAGTTGCTTCCTTGACTCCTGGAGTTTACGGTTTTGATATTGCCATGTGATCATCGTTGTGCTGCTGGTCTTGCCACTTTCTCTTGTTCATCATCATTGGGCTTAGCTTGCCATAAATGAAAAACAAATACTCTGCCTTCTGTCTGCCCATAATAAATATGCCAACACGCTTCGAGCTTGGCTCAAACTGCTTCGACTTGCTGTTGTGCTACGCACTCTTTTTCAACAAATTCTTGAATGACTGCATCATTCACATGTCCTTCCAGGTGTTGTTCTTCAGCGGTGCTAACCTATTCCATTTCTGCTCCTTGGCCTTCCACCTCTGTAAACAACTAATACGCCTTATATTGTACCGACTGGAGTTTCTGATTTATCTCCATAACTCTGCTCTGGATATTATGGATTCGCTATTGGGCGGTTCGATGCTCTTGATATCTCTTCATTCTCTCCACAACTAACAGAGACTTCAGCTGCGACTCCAGTGCCTGCAACTCTGGGTTCTTGGTAAGTTTCCCATATGTCTGGGAACTACGATCAATGAATTTCTTGCATTCTAAGGTAAGGGCCTTCAGGCTACCAATTGTGCTGCGGGCAGTGGCTTCTCGCTTGTCTCTTACCTCCTGTGGAGTCTTGGGCATAATGTGTAGCTCTAAATCTGCTATGTGTTGTTGGATCACTTCTTCAAGTTCATCTACTTGCTTCGTGAATTTATCCTCTACCTTTACTTCTACAACAGTCACAGAGTGAAGTTCTCTGTTGACCATTTCCTTCACTTCGAGTTGCTTGGCGATAAATTGTTCTTTGCCTTGCTGCAACTGTGCCTTTTCTTCATCGAACTTCACTTGGAGAGCATTATTTTCCTATTCGGCAGCTCGACATTGTTCTACAAGTACTCCCTGTACTTGTACCAAAGCCTGGGTGGCTTGCACTGTTTCCTATTGTGCTCGTCGAAGATGAGCTTCGACTGTATCAACTATTCGGTGGAGTTGAGCTGGCTCATCTCCCATTTCTGGATCTCCCGGCGTAGTGAAGACTGCGTGACTAGATTGTAGGGCTTGTTGTACTCCTTGAAGTTCAGTTGTGATTTGATCATACAATTCCTCTTATTTTTCTTCTTGATTCTCTTCTATCTCGAGTGAACCATCATTCAAAGCTGCTACAAGGAAGTTGAAGTCATCAGAGGTGAGGATGGTCTACATCTTCTTCATAGTGGCCTTCGATTTCTTCTGGGTGAAAGGTTTCAGAGGTGAACCTTTCCTCTTTTTCAGGGGATCAACCTCGTCACCCTGCTGCTGCTCAACCTTTATGTCATTCAACTCTGCATCATCACCTCCTTGCTCGGGTGAGATGGAAGCGGTCTTCACAGATGCACTGTCTAAATCATGGACCTCTTCAGTCTTCTTTATCTTGCTAGGCCTAGGTGTATACAACGCAGTTTCTGGACTGTCTATATCAGATATCTCTGTAGGGTCTACTGGAATGAGGAGATCCGTCGACCAATCCTTGGTGATCTCTTCCAATTCCTCCTCCATTATCTTGTAGTAGGACTGAAGTTGCTGGTTGTGCTCATTAGCACGCACTGTAATATAAATGAAATGGCAATCCACGTTGAACTTAATCAAAGGTCAAAAATTATGTAAAGTATTCGTAGTTATGTGAGGCGCGGACTATATGGCTACCTTCAACTGGTTTTAGTATGCGTGAAATACAGTATTGGACTGCCATTGTTTATTCATGTCGCTTGAATACCACAGTGTGCTGAACTTTGTGGCCAATGGTTCAAAGGGCTCGATGTCTGGGAAGGTCGCACCTTCCAACATCTCCCAGGTGATGAAAGCGATCAGGATCAAAATCCATCTAAAGTGGAATTCATACCCTTGATCTTGGGCTTCTCTGTAGTCAATTTCTAATTGGTTCACCAGGTACTGTGCCCAATTCATTTGTAGGTCCTCCGCGCACTTTCCTATGAGGTCAACTAAAAAACTAGTCACTTGGGTGGGTCGATTCTTGCGTACTATCTTTCCTACGATCAATTGTCAGGAGAGGCACACTGCGCCACTCTAGATAGAAGCTACCTTATAGCCCCATGTTCCCTTCTCGACATTGTCGTAAGTGTCCTTGATCCTTTATGCAAGAGCACAGTCCATGGCTTTTCTAGGGTAGAAATCCTATGGGTCGGGTCCTTGCATACTAAGCCCGATGATCCGATTTATCAATGTCAGATCCACTGTTATGCGATGGTTTAACCATAGATAACCTCCATGGTAACAAGACAACAATAATTTGACACATGCATTCACCTCCTGGTGGCATCCGAAGTGCGAAATCTTCATAACGTTCAGCAGGGTGGACTACGTGAGGTTATGGGTCCATGACTGAGGGACGATCTTCGAATTCTTTCCCTTTTTTCTGGTCAGGTACTTATGCGGGGTGAGAATGTTGTAAACTTTCTGGTCATCGAGGTTTAAGTCACTAAACTTCAACACTGAAATCTTATCTTGGTTTGTGCGAACTGTGCCTATCCATTTTGGGAGGTACACAGTGACCAAGGCGTACTCAAAATCTCTAGGTACGTTGTTGCGGTTTACAACATCGCTCAAAGGTGGTATATAAGTAGGTAATATGCTCAGAATCAACTTAGCATTCGCGAGATCATCCTCGTGCTTAGTTCGCTTCTCATCTGATTGTTGGGATGGTCCGGCTCGAGCAGTTGATGGAGAGGCTGGAACTCCTCTCATGGATGATGCTTGTACACCTGTGGATAATCCTCTCTCCAACATGAATCTTTCAATCATCAAGTCGATCAAAAATTCCTCAACAACTCTTTTTGCAATGCTCAACTCGTCCAACATACATGCTCGGGGTTAAAAATCTCGGGTTCGGGAGGGGTAGCTTAGACACAGTAATGAGAAAGAGATCAGAAGCATGATGATCATGGTATAAACTCAACATAGTCTGTGGGATCAAATTCTCAATTGGAAAAAGTGTTCTCGGAGCGTGGCACGATGGGATAAATAGGTAACTCGACAACGGGTCACTTGCAACGGGTATGAGGTCTTCATTAACTCGGTTTTGTCCATTATGGCATGGTCTCAACGATCAGATGGTGAGTTGGCTGGACATAAATGGTTTTCTATCCGTTCAGAGCATTTATCTAACGGATATAACGTTCCCCAACGACTATATTGCTTCACCATGGCGAAGTGCCATGTGTCGTTGTTATGAAATCCTGACGAAGCTCCAATTTTGCAAATTTTCCTTCTGTGAGGTTCCCTCTGGAACCTTCTGTAACTTTTCAATCTTATCCCTCTTCTTACTTAGCTTTCTATCCTTCTTTCTAGTGAGCTTCATCTTGGTATTTCTTTTTCCAATCTAATTCTTATCTTCGTTTGACATAGTCATTGCGCACTGCTGAGATTATTTCCTAGGATTCGAGGGTAATACTTTTTCTATATCTGGGATAAGTACTTCAGTCTTCTGTTGGTCTTCTAGGGTTCTTGTAACTTTGACATCAAGGTCTCTAGTTTTAAATAACTTCGATCTGTTCTCCTGGTCTGCAATCAAATGTGCGATCCTTCTAGTCATGAATTCTTTTGACTCTTGCTTCTATTGTTCTAACACTGCTTCTTCTTATTTCCTTCTGGCCTAGTCTCTTTCAATCCAAGGGCTGGCTAGTAACATGGTAAACAAGGCACTGTCTTCAATAAATTTAATAATCTCAAAATCTTATTCTGTTGAAGTTTCATTAACGTGCATAGGTACATGAGCGAGCTTCCCACATAGGTTTACCAGTTTTCCTCTGAATAATCCTATTCCTCCTAATGAAGGAATCATAGTAGGCTTCCCTATAACTTCCCAAGTTCTCTCTTTCATGATATTCACCTGTGTTTCCTCATCCAGAACACAGTCAATGTCAAAGTCTCCTATTATTTCTTCGATGCATTCTTTTTCTTTGAATATCCCCGATAAGTTGATATGTTGGTGGCCATTCAAGGTTTCTTTCATCTGTAACAATACTTTCTCTAATTATTTTTGGGATTCTTCCATTTCTGGATCTACCTTAGGGTTTTCCTAGTTCAGATTCATTCCCTCAAGCTTAGAAATCATTCTAGGGCAATCCAACACTTCATGGTCCATATCTTTACAACAAATACAACTAGGTATTCTTCCAGGGCATTCCTTAGTAAGATGTCCTGGTCTTCTGTAGCTGTAACAGAGGGTTAATCCTATCTTTCTTTTAAGTGATCCCCAACTTCTCTTGTATTTCACATTGGGAGCATAGGAGCTAACCTGCAACAAATTCTTTCTAGGATCCTGCATCCAATTGTTAGTCCAAACATTCTTTCTATGCATAGGTATAACGTATCTTTCACTATTCTTGTCAGATCTATTAATATCAAAGATTCATTCATCTATCAATACCCTAGTTTTCAAGCTAGGACAAACTCTATTAAACATACCTAGATCCATACTCTAGAAACAAAAATTTCCACTTCTCTCACTTCTAGAGAGAACAAAGCTTCCAGATCTAAAAATTTCCACTATTCTTACCTTTATCAGAGAACAAAGCTTGCATATCTTACCTCTTTTAATCAGAAATTCTCACTTTTACCTTTATTAGAGCACAACAATTTCAGATCTTACTTCTTTCCTTCAGATCCTACTTATTTTCTTCAGATCGGGCTTCTTTATTTTAACACAAAGATTTATAAATCAAGTAGAATACTATGCACTAGAGCAACAAATCTATGCACAGAGCTTTCACAACTTCAGGACGAATATTTTCACAAAGCTCCTTCTTTCTCAGTTCCCAACAATCACAGTTTCAGGTCCTGACAATAGAACCATTTGTTGGCACAGGGGTAGACCCAGGGTTCAATTCTACAACAATGCACCAAAAAAACCCTAATTACTGACCCTTTTGACAACACCTGCGAAGCATATGAAGTCTCACCCGAGGTAGAGGTAGGGGTGGTTGTGAGAATCAGGTGTCTGTAGCCTTAGCTAGGACACAGATCTGTGATTATGATACTTAATAGAGCACTTAGCACCGTCAGATCCTCAATATGCAATCAATACCTACTTTGGTGATAAAATAGAGCTTCACAACATTCACATTGATCTAATGTAGTTAAGTACTTAGTACAAACATATGGATTAGATCTAGCAGAAGAAAGCACTAAGCACATTCATAGAAGTCAGATCTAACATTCTTACACATCATTAGCACAAAGCATGAACAGATTTATCTATATCCATCAAAGCACTTAACAAGAGAGTCATAAAAACATTAATACAAGCGCAAAGCATAACAAGACAATGTTTACATGGTTCACCCCCACCCTGGGGCTATGTCCACCAACTCTTCTTCTTTATTGTCTTCAGTCAATTGGTTACAAGCATAGAGCCTCAAAACCCTTACTCCGCACAGGACAGAAGATCTGTGCAACTTGCTAGATCCTTCTTCCTTGCGTTCCAACACTAAGCCTTCCACAATCTTGCTACAATGACTTGCACTTAGCTCTAAAAGTCTCACACAGTCATGCACAAAGTACTTATAGACTCTACCTGCACTTTGCATACATTCACATCACATAGATGCACCACTACTTCTATCTAGCCTAAGCATCTATTTATATATACAAAATAGGCCTAAACATGGGTAAACCCATGGACTGACATCCCATTCTCGTTACATATTCCCACATCCCAAAAAGGACCCAAAAAGGGGTCGAGATCCCGCGATCTCTGCTTCGTCTTGCGCTCCTCCTTCGATAGGTTGTCGAAGTCCAAAAATAGATCAAACTTGATGAGATATCCACAAAACCTGGTCAAGGGCCAACACCAATTATTCTAGGGAAATCTAATACTTCATGGGTCATAGCTTTACAACAAAGACAACTAGGTCTTTTCGTAGGGCATTCCTTAGCAATATGTCTCAGTTTTCTGCAACTGTAACATATGGTTAATCCTCTCTTTCTTTTAAATGATCCCTAACCTTTCCTGTACTGCGCGCTAGGATAATGGTAGCTAACCTGCAAACATTTCTTTCTAGGATTCTGCATACACTTATTAGTCCAAACATTCTTTCTATGTATAAGTTTAACATATTTTTCACTATTCTTATCATATCTACTCATATCAAATCTTCTTTCATCTATTAATACCCTAGTTTTCAAGTTTGGATAGAATCTATCAAACATACCTAGATCCATACTGTCAAAACAAAAATTTCCACTTATCTTACTTCTATAGAGAACAAATCTTTCAAATCTAGAACTTTTCAATATTCTTACCTTTATCAGAGCACAGAGCTTTCAGATCTTACCACTTTTAATAAAAAAGTCTCACTTTTACCTTTCTCAGCATGAAGCTTTCAGATATTACCTCTTTTCTTCATATCAGACTTCTTTTCCTTAGCACAGAGCTTGTCAAACTAGGTAGAGTACTACACACTAGAGAAATAGATCTACACACAGAGCTTTCACAATGTCAGGTCATATATTTTCACAGAGATTCTTCTTCCTCAGTTCCCAACAATCACAGTTTCGGGTCCCAGCAACGGAACCATTTGTTGGCATAGGGGCAGACCCAGGGTTCAAGGCTACAACAACGCACCAACAAAACCCTAACTACCGACCCTTTCGGCAACACCTGTGAATCAGGTGAAGTGTCACCCGAGGTAGAGGCAGGGGTGGTTGCAGGACTCAGATTTATGCAACCTTAGCTAGGACATAGATATGTGATTATAACACTTAATAGAGAACTTAACAATGTTAGTTCATCATTGTTTAACCAATATCGACTCCGTAGAGAAAATAGAGCATCACAACATTCACCCTGATCTAATGTATTCAAGCACTTAGCATATATAAATGGATCAGATCTAGCAGATTCAAGCACTAAGCACATTCACTTATATCATATCTAACATCCAGATTCATCATAAGCGCAAAGAATAAAAAAATCTATCTATCTATCTATATCAAGCACTATTAGCGTCGAAAGTCACTCCTGGATTGCAGCAAGAGCAGAGCCCAACGCCCATCAATTTATGTCATGAATAATTTTAATGGGGTGATTGAATGGATAGAGGCCCAAAAAGATATAGATCTAACTTAGAAAACCAGGCCTAGTATGTAACAACAGAAGAGGTCTTGACCTAATTTCAGACAGTGGGTTGATTATAAATGAGCAGATGGAAGACTTGGTAAGGGGAGTGAGCAAGAATGCCTTCGGCATCAGACCTTTCGACATCTTGAAGAGGAAAAAATCAGAACACAAGATCCTCTTGGTTCAAATTTTCGGGGAACTGAAAGGTGACTTGACTGGATCTTCTAATTCCAAGTCATTCAGCGTTGAGAAAATACAAGAACTGATTAGAAACAATGCAACTATTATAGTGATCCAACATACATCATCCTATAATGACACAACTCGAATGGATCCTCCAATTCCGAGCGGTTCTAACACAGTGTAAACAGAGAGATGGAAAGAGGATAACATTCATAAGGCAAGAGGTCTCAAGTGCCAATACATAACCAGAGCAACCAATGCTTCATAAAAAATTTACAGTCGGGAGATTAGCTCAACCATCGATACTTACAAAAATACCAAACTGAGTACATATACTCCTCCCTTTTCACCCAACAGAGGCGTCTCGGGACTTTCAAGGTGTGGTGTCTCCTCAGTCAAATCTGGCCTGAACTCCTTTGTCAGACGTCACTTTAACTTTTCATGGCCTTTGCAGGGGAGGTAGCTGAAACATTAAAGGATAAAATAGCGTGTGCAGACTCCTATGGTCAGATGAGAACTCGGCATGGATTCTTTGGAGAAAACCAACGTATAGGATCATCTCGGGCAGACTACCTGCTGGAACCTCCATGCTTTGCATTTAATGAGTGAGCTGAGGTTTCAACTACCTCCATCCACCTTCATTTATTTTTAGCAAGGACCAAGATCGAGGTCGAGCTGAACTGGTCTCTGGAAAATGCGATGATCCCTCTTGCAGCTAAACCCAATGCTTTGGCCCTTTGCATAGCTCTTTCTATCACCCCAAGTGACCACGGGTTGTGACCCTGTGCCTATCTTCAAAGGCGCTTTCAAGATTTTAGCGTTTCGGGCTTCGGGGATCTGAAATGCAGTGGAAGGAGAAGACCCTCTATTCTCCTGAAGTCTTGATAGCCAAAATGTCTTGATTGTGCGTGATGTGTCCCATTGGATGGACGGCCTAGATCATCTCTTAAATGTGGGACTGCCTCTGGCCTGGACCCTTTTCAGCATTTTGGGCTTCGGGATTCTGAAATGTAGTGGAAGGAGGAGACCCTCTGTTCTCTCGAAGTCTCGATAGCCGAAATGGATTGATTGCATCCCACGCATCCCATTGGATGGACGGGCTAGATCACTTCTTAAATGTGGGACCGCCTCTGGCCTAGACCGTTTTTTGCATTTCAGGCTTCAGGATTATGAAATGCAGTGGAAGGAGGAGACCCTCTGTTCTCTCGAAGTCCCGATAGCCGAAATGGCTTGATCGCGTGCCACATGTCCCACTGGATGGACGGCCTAGATCACTTCTTAAATGTGGGACCGCCTCTAGCCTGGACCTTTTTGGCATTTTGGGCTTCGGGATTCTGAAATGCAGTGGAAGGAGGAGACCCTCTATTCTCCCAAAGTCCCGATAGCCGAAATGGCTTGATCGCTTCGTGAGTTTGGCCATAGGAGATGAGCTCAGGTGCTTGACCCCGTGCAACTTCTGTGACCCAAACTTACCCGATGGCTATCGATATGCCCCCTCTGTGGATCCTCACTGTTGAAAGACAAAGTTCCCGCTCGCTTGATTTTAGGCCCAAAATGGGCTCGCTCTGTGGGCTACGCTCGATGCTCATGGTTGCGACCTTTGAATAAAACACACTCGACTGGTTTTCAAACCCCACTTCTATACATTTACACCAGGGGCCCAAAACCAGAAGAAAACACCATCTTGCAAGAATTTGTGCTAACAAGCACTTAGCAAATAACACATAAATACATCAGAACATCGCATAGAGCAGAATAACATAGTATTTACATGGTTCACCCCCTCCCTGGGGATACATCCACCAACTCTTCTTCTTTATTAGCTTCAATCAATCATCTACATGCACAGAGCCACAAAAACCCTACTCCGCATAGGATAGGAGATCTGCGCACACCTCGCCAGATCCTCCTTCCCCAATCTAGGTCTAGCACAAATCCTTTCATAGTTTATTACAACCACTTTCACTTAGCTCTACAAGTTTCTCATGATATGCATATAGCATCTACAAACCATACTTGCACTTAGCACTTAGCTTATCGACCTTACATCACATAGATGACTATTCCCCCCTCCTTACATTGCCTAGACATCTATTTATACTTTACAAAATAGGCCTAAACATCGGTAAACCCATGGGCCCACATCCCATTCCCGTTACATATTCCCAAATCCAAAAAAGGACACATAAAGGGGCTGAGATCCCGCGATCTCTGCTTCATCTTGTGTTCCGTCTTCAACAGGCTGTCGAAGTCCCAAAATAGGTCAACTTGACCAAGGATATCCCCAAAACATGGTCAAGAGCTAACAATCCTCAACATCAAAATTCCTATCAAAAGATGAATTTGCATCAAAGCAACTTTTCACAATTTGCTGGTGCAGGTCCAGTTTCTGTTTATCTTGTGTTCTCACCTCTTCTAGTTTTAATAAAGAATTTATCCAATTTTCTAGAGGAGGGAACTCTTCTTCTTGAACTTTCTGTGATAGTTGCAGAGAAGGAAGTAAGACATGCGGGGGAGGATGGATTCTCTTCCGTAGACGAGGAAGAAAGGGGAATTACCAACATAATATTTTGGAGTTACCCTATCAGCCCAAAGTGCATTATACAATGCATTATGCCAATTCTTGTGATTTTCTGAAACTGTCCTTTTAATAATCTTGATTAAATTCTTATTTGTAGATTCTGCTAGACCATTCCCTTGGGGGTAGTAGATGGCAGAATAATTCATTTTAATCCCATTTTCCAGAGAAAAAATGTTCATATCAAGGGACGAAAAATAATAGGCGTTGTCAAAAACTAGACATTCAGGAATGCCAAATCGAGTGATGATATGGGAGTTCAGAAAAGACGCTACTTGATTGGTGTTGACCACTTTTAAAGGTACAACTTCAGACCATGTTGTAAAATAGTATGTTGTTGTAAGGATGTAATTGTGTTGTTGCGAAGAAGGGGGATTGATTGGTCCTATGATGTCTAGACCCCATTGCTGAAAAGGTGCATCTACAATAACAGGTTGCAAAGGAAAAGATGCATTTTTTACCCATCCTGCAGCCTTTTGACAGATTAGACACTTACGGGACAACGCATGGGCATCTTTAAATAGGGTAGGCTAAGACTATCCAGCCCTTAACACTTTGTGGGCAGTGGTATCTCCACAAAAATGACCGCCGACATCACCGGCATGAAGTTCAGACAACACTTTTTCAGACTCCTCTTTTTCTAAACAACACAGAAAAACACCATCAAAGTTCTTTCGAAATAATATATTATTGATTAACTAGAAAGACGCATATTTAAGCCTAAGTGCTCTTCTTTTTTTGGGATCAATATTGTGGGGAGAAGATCCATGCGTTAAATAAAATCTAATGCCCTCATACCAAGAATTGGGTGTAGCTTGTACATAGTTGATTTATTTTTCATTGTGCTGATTTACAATTGATGTGTTTGGTTGACTTTCTTGTTCCTCAACTGAATCAGCCACTAGTTTACAAAGGTCTTGACCTCTAACAATTTGTGCATGCATTATTTCAAGGTCATATTCCTATAGTGATGTCATCCAATTTGCCCTTTTCTCACCCAGGTCTTTTTGTACTAACATGTTTCTCACAGCGAGGTAAGGCACAACCAATTTGGTTCTAGATTTTAACAAGTAAGACTATAAGTGTTTCACTGCTTTAAAACCAACATATGCCTGCTGATCTACTGCTAGGTAGTTAAGTTATGCTCCTTTAAAAGTAGAGCTCATCAAGGCAATGGGTATCTCATTACTTTCATCATTTTTCTGTGTAAGAACAATGACATAGGATCTGTCAGATGTGAAAGTGTAAAGAGTGAAATCCTAAGAAAAATCAGAACTCATCAGGGAAGGGGATTCTATTATTTCTTTTCTAATTGAATCGAAAGCCTGAATTTCTTGAGGTCCCCATCGGTACAAAACATCTTTTTTAATTAGATTTTGTAACGGTCTAACCATTTACGAGAAACTCTGGGACAAATCTTCTGACAAAATTAATCTTGCCCAAAAAATATTGCATGACCTTTTTGGAAGAAGGAGGGGGGAGTTTAGCAATGGCTTGGGTTCTTTCGGGGTCAATAATCATTCCATCTTTAGATACTATGAACCCAAGAAGTTTTCCTTGCTCTACTGCAAAGACCAATTTCTTAGGATTGAGTGATATGTCGAACTTACGACATCATTCCAAGACATCCCTAAGGTGAGACAAGTGATCTTTATTGTTTTTAGAAAAGGTAGTGACATCATCAATATAGACCACAACTGACTGGTTAATGAGGCCACAAAAAGAAATATCCATTTCTCTCTAGAAAGTAGCACCGACGTTTATCAGTCCAAAAGACATTTTCCTGTAGGCATAAGTGTCCCATGGGGTACAAAAGTTGGTTTTAAGATGGTCTGAAGGAGACATAAGGACTTGGTTGTATCCCAAAAAACCATCTAGCAAGGATAGTCTTTCGGAACTAGACACATGTTGTAGAATTTGTTCCATCAAAGGAACATGGTAGTTGTCTTTATCAGACGCTCAGTTAAGGTTACGAAAATCGACACAGAGTCTAATTTCACCACTTTTCTTCCTTACAGGGACTAAATTAGACAACCATTGAGTGTGCCTAACTGGGAAAATTATCTTTGCATTTAGTAATTTGTTTAGTTCCTTTTTAATAGTATATTCTAATTTATGATGTATTTTCCTCAATTTCTGTTGAAAAGGATGAGTCTAGGGTTTCATAGGGATTACATGTTGTATGATGTTCGGATCAAAAGTTTTCAAGTCATCATACATCCAATCAAATACATATTTAAATTATTTAAATAATTTTATGAAAGCAAATCTTTCTTGCTCAGAACATCCCTTTCCAAGATTAATATTTTAAGGATTATCTCTTGTTCCTAAATTAACAGTTTCATAAATCAAAGAGGAATTGTTAATTTTACAGTTGACTACCCCTCTGAACTTATCATGCAAGTCATAAAAAAAATTTAATCTTACAACATATCTGGGGATAGAGTTTACCAGCTCAGATGCTAATTCATGGGATTGAGGATCAGATATTACTGTGAAGTCTCAGAGATTCTCGTCACGAGTGCCTTCATCAATGACTCCATCTTAAAAGGTGTCTTCCATATGCAGGAATTTTATGATCTGCTGGTCATCATCGAATACTCTCCAATTTGTGATGTTATCTAGAATTGACAACCTGCACAACAATTCGATCGAAAACGCATTAGGAGAAAGACCTTCAACAAGTAACAATTTAGAATCAACATTGGCAAGTAGATCATCTTTTGAATTACTCATCCGAGGAATAGAATTTATATTAAATGCTGAAAATTTATGCATCAAAATCCATACCTTGGTTTGGTAACTCTTAGATGTGGAGACAAACAATGTATTGCATTCCTTACCTATTTAACTACTATTTATGAATCACTAAAAACTTTCAAATTTTTCACATCCATGTCCAGTGCTTTCCTAAGTACTTGCAGAAGCACTTCGTACTCGACCATGTTGTTAGTACATTCAAACTCCAACCGAAAAGCAATAAAAGTTTCATTACTTGTAGGATCAATGAGTACACAACCAACACCTACTCCTTCTCGAGATTTAGATCCATCAAAATATAACGACCAGATCTGTGCGTCATCAACAGTACTTGGCATATTCGACAAAGCTGGTGTCTGAGTATAGGATGTAACTTCAGATTGTTGTGTTGGATCAGTGATAGAAGAGATTTCGGTCATGAAATTACCCAAAAGGGTATTCATTCCTTACATTTCAAATGAATTTGTGGATGTAACGAAAGGCTCATTTGGATCGTTCAGATCTGTCATGGTATGCTTAAGATAACATTCTCAGTTTATCCTGGTTTTGTTGGGCTATCCATTTTCAGGCAGCCATAAGTGAGACTAGTATGTGGAAAAATAATCATGCAACTGTTCTGACCAATCTCTGCTTAAAAATAGGCCATAAACTTCAGGAATATCAACAACGATAATATCAATTATCTAATGAAATTTAGGATTGGATGATAATATAATAAGCACATTCTTAAGATCACCGATCACTTTAACATTCGTTTGATCTAGTTGAATAATTTTAAGATCAGAAGGTTGTACTTCTGCATTAATTTTCTGGCATACAAAGAGAGGCATCATGTTTTTTGATGCACTAGAGTCAACCATGCAATTATGTACATTCCTATTAAAAATTTCAAACGTCAATATAAAAGATGGGACATTTTTCTGTGTGGAAACAACAAAATTTTGTTGATTTTTTAGTGCTGTCCCTAAAACAATTTTATTTACATTTGCTACAATTTTTTCTACAAAGTCCCTTTTGTCTTGAGGTTCATATGTCTTTTTAGTTGGGACATTTTTAGCTACATTTGAATCAATCTTTGCTGATTTTTTGTTGCTAACATCATTCTTTTTACTGTTTTCAACGATGCTTTGAAGTATTTTTTGCAAAATAAGAGGAAATTTCAGCAACTCAAAAACATAAATATTTGCCCTTAGTTTTTTCAGATCTTCGATTGAATCATATTCTAAAACTAGGGCAGCTAAATTTTGTCTAGTTTCAGTTTTCTTTGTTTGTTTAGGAAACACATTTTTACTTGTTTCTATAGCAGGCTTGGTTTGTGTTTTACTCCTAGTGTTGTAAGGGTTGACAATTTCGAAATTTACTTGAAAGATATTGTCCGACAAGTGCCCAAAAATGGGAGGAGATAAATGCTCCTCTTCTGGTACCTCTTCTTCAACTGTATCGTCATAATTTTTAGGAGAAACATAAACATATTTTTCATGCGCTTCTAATATCGTCTGCAAAGCATACTGTAAATTTTTGAAATTTAGACCTTATGTGATCGGGTTTGGCCGGTTTGGAGGGAAAGGATTTCTAAAAGGAGGTTTGAAATTTCCTTTGCTTGTGGATGCCTCCTTGGCTGATCTCTTCAAGTCAATGACCTGATTGGACAGTTTCTGGAAAGATTTATGCAAGCTTTCCAAGTCTAAATTTTCTTTTTGATTTTTTGTTTGAGAAGGCCTAGTGAGAATTTCTATTTTCTTCTTCGAGGACGAAGTTGTTTCAGCTTCACTATTCAAATTATCTTTTAAGCTTAATATATGTTTCTCGATTTGACTTTCCTCCTCAATGACTTCTAACAAAGTGTTGTTCTTGGACCTTTTAACCCATATGGCTATGTTATTGTGCAGGGCCTTAGCATAATATGCAATAGTTAATCTTTCTACGGTCATCGAATCTACAAGGATTTTGTTCTTTAACATCAGAAATCTTTGGTTAAAGTCCTTCACTTTTTATTTAGGGTTCATTTTTAAGCTAGAGAGTTCCATAACCAAGACTTCCAAAGATTTATCATCTCCAAATTTTTCCATAAAACAAGTTTCGAATTTGTCCCAAGGGATGATGGTCTGGGGCTGTTGAGAAAAATACCAAGTGGAGGCATTTCCCTCAAAAGTATAAGGAAATAATTTGCATACTACATCCTTGTGCTCAACATTCCAGAGTCTAATGGCTAACATAAATTTCTTGATGTGATCCTCAACTGATTTCTTCGAATTTGGATGAAATTTGGGCAGCCATTTCTCCGGGTGTTTAGGTAATGGGTGTTGGGGTCTAGGTATAGGCACGAGCGTAGGTGACACTCCATCAATTGGAAGGTCAAATATGGACCGGGGTTGTTTAAATAACCCAATCCGTTTGGAATGAAATTAACCGATGGGTTTAATGGCTCCGTTGGCCAGCTAACGTCCTAAAAATAATAAGAGAAAAGAAACCAATCTATAAATCTATGATACTAATAATATAAGTTCAATAATTACAAATTTTCAAATGGAAACATGAATATGTGCATATGATTATAAACAGGCTATGTACAACGTACAAGATTTACTTGACATCTTGTGAAACAAATGTTTTTGAAAGTGTTTATAAAGGAGATAAAGAAAGCACATACGTTTTTCTGTTTTCTTTTGAATGTCTAAAGATATAAAACTAAAGAATGCTAATCAAATATAATTGAAATAAGAATACGTAAATAGTCAAAATCTAATTCATGTTATTCTTATTTCATTAACAAATGATTTAACTAAATAACAAGTAAATGAACCTGTAACTAATCGACTAAACTGAATTTATCTTCCTGTGCAATCCAAAACTCCTAACTGTCCAGCCTATGAGGGAAACCTGTAACAAAACAATGCTAATACTCCCAGAACAAACTCAAAGATGCATTGGAGTGAGAATATAAAAACATAATGATAAATGTACAGATCCGGTGATCTTATGATAATCAACACTTATAAAGAGAGGAAACTCAATTCAAAACATTAATATAACACATCATTTAATATCTAGAATAAATTGACAATAATGAAATGGCAGATTGATCACCGATGTAAAATGGAACAACAAATTACAAACACCATCAAGATACTTAATAATATGAAATACCATACGATAAACAGACTAAAGCTACATCATACATAGTAACATTTCATAAGATGGAGGCAAAAAAAATAATGGGGTAAGAGTCACACAGGTCTAAAGCCAAATGGTGAGCAACTTCTCCATCTCAGTTTTCAAAATAATATGTCCATAATGTATCCCAACCAAAGATGTCTTCACTTCTAATAGTGATCACTATTTAAACCGGTTTGGGATTGACAAACTCTTATCATGCAAGATAGAGTACAATCCCCCCAAAAATAGTTTGTCTTACAAAAATAATACAACAGAAAACCATTCATGTAGGAATTGGTTTGTCAAAAATTATTACATGATAACAAAGTTTTATGAAAATAAAAAAAAGAAACTACATAACTATACATTGCATGATCCCATATAGTTTCTCCATGTAAATATCATCATAATCATCATTTTCCTGTAGATAGCAAAATGAAATTGATATTCAGAAATTAATGCTAACTAATATTCAAAAATAAACTGGCTACACAATCAAAGATTATGTAGCTAGTCTTTATTATTAACAAAGAAAATCAAAACTAAATATTCCTATTTTGACATTGATAACAAAATAAAATAAAATCAAACAAAATCAATTTTACCATTAAAAATTAGACAGTGAAGGATCAAACAGTTCCAAATTAATGATGGCATTGAAGTTGGTTGCATTTTTTACGATTATATTACCAAATCTCTTGGGTCTTTTATTTTCCCTTTCTGTGTGTTCTTTCAACTCTTGGTTCTCTTATTCCAGTAGAGAATTCCGAGCAGCCAGATGTTTTATGTGTGCTTGTAGCAATGACATGTCCTTGTAATATCATTCTACCTAATCCAAACAACCGTCACAATGCACTGATGCTATAACAGACCGAGGGGGAACATATTCAACAATGGGTATTCCATACTTCCCCATGGCTTGTTTCAAGTCATGTCTAATGCCAACAAAGCCCTCTCGGCCTTTCAAAAATGGAGGTAACCTAGAGACAAAGTCATACTGTTCATCTTGACCATTAGTTTCATTCCCAAGACACTGATTATCTGGATCTTCTAGTGCAAGGAAATCATTGATCTCTTCATCCGAGTAGTGATCATTGACCTCGATCATAGAGATCAAGCTCAAATGATCCTTTTTTTGATTCCTTAAGCTCCTATAAATCAATCAACAAGACATCTTATTCATAAAATTCAAGTATGAGCTTTGTTGTTTCTTACCCTTACGAATTTTCTTTACGATAGGTTTGTCACTGTGACCCTGATTAGGTTCATTAGAAATAACAAGGGAAACTTTTCCTATTAATTCGTCCACTACCTATTCCAACAATTTTTTGGGATAAAAAATGCATCGTGATTTTTTAACCATAGGGGTTTGCAAAACAATAGACATAGATTCATTAATTTCACACCCATCAGGTGAATCACACCCTTGACTTTTGGTTATGGGATTATCAAAAATAGGATTCACATTTAAAGGTGAATTCATTGTATTGTCAGGCTGGGTGAAACCATTTCGACTCAGGAAGCTTTCCCAAGTGTCCCCAGTTTGTGACAAGTGGGATAGAAACAATATTTTTATAAGCCTGTGATGAAAGAGGCTCGACAGAGAGTTCATGCTCTGTCTCTTATAGAATTTTGACATTTTATATAGGCCCATTAACAAGTAGAATGACATGTTCAGTTTAAACCCTATGAAAAACATCAACAGTCGGATGTGGTACAAAAAGACCAAACCATACCAGCCTTCACATGTTATAAACTGTTTCAAAATTAAAATAAGGTCATGCCATTGAGGTTTCAGAAGGGAAATATGAATACCTTTAGGGAAACAGGCAGACTCGCGAGAGACCATGAACAAGATCCATGGAACATCCTCCATTTTGTCATTTTTAAACCACTTTTCACCTTCCTGGGGGAGTTCTGTCGCTCGGGCTATAGAGTCCTCTGTGACCTCCAATTGTACATCCACGATCTTCGCTCTAAACCCATCAAATGTCTATTCAAAGGCTTGTGAAACCGCAAGATTGTAACCTTCAAATTTGTTGAGGAAGATATCCCAACTGTGAGCCTTCAAATCATCTATGGCATCATCATGGGCAAGAAGGGCTTGACAACCATTTGGTTCGATTCAAACCACATGGGCCATGGCCACTATAAAATAGACACAATATATATCACATGAGGGAGACTTAGGCTTCCAATAAACGAGTAGTAAGGAGAGGTCTGTGAAAAACACAACGACCCGATACCTATGAAGTTTGGAGACTGCCATGTTTGATAAAATTAGTTTGGAAAAATGAAAAACCAGAGGGCGTGCAGAACTATGAGTCATTACCCATAATGAATATCAAACCCTCCAACAGTGTCAAATGCCAATTCGAATAATGAATGGGTACATTAATTTATCAAGACAACGAGATGAGGTGTAGTCGTGGGTACATCAGACCTGTACCAATTGCCATGAATGTGAGATGACTGATATACTAAAGAACATGTACCGATTTTTAACCCAAATTTGCAGTGCACTTATGGATGAATAAACAAACCACATAATAAACCATAGAAAATCTCATAATATATAAAAAAATGTGACAATCAATTAATCAATGTTCTTATAAAACTTCAATTTAGTAACATATAGGTGCCTTCAAAGTGAAATTTCTTAGGTAGAAAATTGAACTGCAGAATGATTACCCCAAACCAATTTTTTGTTTAAACTTCATGCTCGCAGTCATGGATTTTAAACAAAACAAATGGAAATTTAAACAAAAAACTCATAAGATAAGTTTAGCCCAATTATTGCCTCGAAGACCAAAAAAAATAAGTGTTTATAGATTTAAGGAGGTGGAAACTACAAAAAGATATAATCTTTTTGTGGTGATTTTAATTGTGATCAAAATCGACAGAAATGGTGGCTTCCAACAAATTGATACATAGATGATGATCAATATGATACAATGAACGAGTGGAATACACTCATATACAAGACATAAAATTCCATAATAACAGAATGCATGCATGCATAATAGCATAATAGTGATGATCTAAAATAAAAAGTCTAAAATAGAACTAGTCAGTTAACTCCCATTGAACTAGTGTGTCGAAAATATAAATTTCTCCAACACCCCCCCTGAATATCACTATGGAGTAAAAATGAGTCCTGACAACTAGGCCATATTAGGTACTCATGTACAATGCAAATAATGAACACTAAATAAAAATGGGGAAAGAGGGAAAACCACGTGGGAACAAAACCCCCCCTCAAAAGACAAAGCATCAAAAGAAGAAAAGGCAACGACTAGGAAACTCTGTTCTTCACTCCAAGACAAACTCGCAAAGTCTGAAACTTCTGCTCACTGAAAGTATTCATTAAGATGTAGAAATATTTATGGATCGGATGAAGTCCTTTGGAAACCTGTCTAGCCTTGTACCTCTTGATCATGTGGACCCATATGCACCTAAAAATATTCCTTTCTAGTGGAAGTAGAACTAGATCCTAAGTCTGATTCTCTAGGAGTGAGTCATACTCCTTCTACATGGCTGCTTTCCATAATGGATTTCCCACATCCTTACTGTAGGTCTATGGATCAAAAGATTAAACCATATAGAAATGCATGAGAATCACAAGTTCAAAAGCTGAAAATACATGAGAAGGACCCTCATGATGAGATTGAATCCTCCTCAAATCCAATGGAATCCCTACAAGAACACATGATTCCTGAAGTGTGAACTGTTCCCTCTTGGGCATATGCTGAAGCTTTAGAGTTGGCTTCTTATCTAGTTGTACTACCTACTCATTTCCATGTACATAATATGAGTCTATGGAATCATCTCTAATGTCTGGAACCAATGGAAGCATAAGAGTATATGCATGTTGGATTGGAGGTGCATGCACAATACTCTCCTTATGCATAGGTAGAAAAGAGGAGTCACCATAAACAAACTTGGTGAATTTATACAACCTTGACTTGTGATCCACCTCACAAATTTCAATAATGGAATTGTCACGCATGTCAAGTACATAAAATGAATCTGATGTAAATTCAACCTTTTTACCTTTCTGAGTGATCTGATAAACTGAGAGCGGATTCGTAGAAAGATTTGGAACATGTAAAACATTCTCAAAACTTCCATTATGGAGTTCCAATCTTCCCTCTCCTGCTACTTCTATTGGAGTATCATCCCCCATGAGAATAGGGGGTCTAGAGCATGAACTCAGAGAAGTAAAAAATTCCACTTTCGCTGCCATATGATGTGATGCGACAAAATATGTAATCCATGAATCAGATGAGGAATTAATTGCAACAAGAGCATGATGATTACCTTTCTTAGGAGAAATATCTTCTTCCTTTTGGTTCTTGACTCCCTCTGGAATGAAGTTACCAAGGTTTTTCTACTAAAGTTCCTATGCCATAAGATCGATTTGTTTCTTCATGCATGAGGATTCTTCATGATTCAATTTATTGCAGTAAGTGCACTGCTTTCCCTTCTTATTCTTCTTGGAATCTGAAGAGTCCTTGGAACCTGAAGAATCATTCAAGGGTTTGGAATATCCCCCCTTCTCGTTCTGTTTCTATTTCTCATTCTGTTTGGATGATCCTTTTCCATCATGCATGATGAATACATATGATTTGGGATCCCTAATTAGGCCCATATGAATGAGGTTTTCCTGCTCATGTGTGAGAGAATCAATGAATTGATCCATGGTAGGCATGTTCCAATTTGTTCCCATGAGATACCTGCCTGAATCGAAAGTGGAAACATAGACAACATATTTTGGTCCTATCTTGGCCAATATTGTTAGAATAAGTTAGTCCACTTGTTTACTTATAAATACCCCAATATTCTAAGCTCAATATCAAATATTTAAACTTAGTAAAGATATCTTGTATATTATCAAAACTTTTAGGATCCAAAGTATTCAATTCTACCTCAAGCATATGACCTCTCATCTCATCCTGCTTCCTAAACATACTTTCCAAGGTAGTCCAGATCTCGTTTGGAGTCTTTCATGTGGCAACATGAAACCATAAATAAGATGAAATCAATTCAAGAATAATTCCTATCTCTTCATCCTTTCGGTTCACCCATCTCGTCTTCTCAATTGCCGATGTAGGTTCTTTTTTTGTCCCCATCGTCAAGTTGTACAATCCTTTCCTTCCAAGTTGGAATTCTGCCTTGGGATTCCAATCAAAATAATTGTATGGTGTGAGGATTAACACCAAGTTTTATTGTAGAATAGGTGTTGTATCCATATCTCCCACTATTTTTTAGAACCCCTAAAAATTTACTCTCAATCTGCAAGTGAAAAACTTAGAAATCACTGCTGAAAGGGAACTTTAAGTGGAAAATTTGAATAATTTTCAAGAAGCTATCTTCCATTTTCATTTCTGAGAAAATGGTGAGGAATCTCTCCAAACGATTGAAAAACTACTTGCATAATGGATCAATTTACTTCTCATGCAGGTTGTTTCTTCAAAAATTTAATATTTGGGAGAAATCATTGCAAAAAGAAAGTGTTTTTAGAGGCGGTCACACCTTTTCTTAAGAGACAAAGTGACCAATCCTTAGTGGTCACCCTTTGCTGTGTTCTGGTCACCATTTTCCAGTGTATTGGGAGTGACCCTAGTCACCCTTTTCAAGTTTCTAGACTGCGACAAACCTAGAATTTGAAAAAATCATAAGTTTGGGTGCGATGGTTGCTATTTTCAATAGGGAGAGGGTGTGACCGTGTCTGTTACACAGATTTTCTCACTGAAACTCTGATTTCCTTATTCTTTGGCTTGTCTGGCTTGATCCAAGAAATGTAGCTCTGATACCATGTCAATGTTTCATTGAAACCTGCACAGGAGATCTAGCTAAAGAAAGTACAAACAAAGATTATCAAGAAAGGAAGAGAGTTTCAATATGGAAGAATCAAAAAATATATTCACACTTCTCCAATGAGCTGATCAATGAATGAAAAATGATACATATATGATGATCAATATGATACAATGAATGAGTGGAATACTCTCATATATAGGACATAACATTCCATAATAGCAGAGTGCATGCATGCATAATAGAATGATAGTGATGATCTAAAATATAAAGTCTAAAATAGAACTAGTCAGTTAACACCCACTGAACTAGTGTGTCGAACATATAATTTTCTCCAACAATTATGAAGTCGTTCGAATCTCACACACCCTCAACTCAGGTGTACTTGAATAAGTTGACTATCCAACTCTATGAATAGATATGGGACCACTCAAATGATAAGGGATCCACTCCTATGAATGATCCTCTTTCACACTTGGAGCTAGATAGATAAAATCTCTAAGAGAGCCTATAAAAGATTTCCTTAAGTATGCATTAAGGAGAAGCAATCAAGAGTATTTTTATGATGTTTGTTTGAGATTATAGAATCCTCATTTCTCTTAGGTTCACTCACACACCCATAAATAGTCTTGCTTGGTGCATCAAACCTCTCTCCTCTTGAGAGCTTGGGTGCATTCCTTTGCATCATTTATATTTTCTTTGAGAAAAGAGAGAAAATTTTCTAAGTGGGAACATCAAGGACCCTCCCAAGGAGGAAGAATCAAGCTCATTTTCTCACCAAATTCCTCGTGGTGTTATCAATATAACCTCTTCCATTGGTAATAAATTTTGT
>ML840140.1:34865-75484 GCA_009831015.1 Picea engelmannii | reverse complement strand
GAGGGAGGGGGGTGGGATTTCAGAGTAAAGACATCATCTTGGCTTAGTCTAATCAACAAATATTTATCTTCTTTCTTTATCACTTTGACTATGCCAACATTGTTGTCCTTATACCTATCGAGTAGTTTCTAGTATTATTCCTTATTTGGCCATTATATAAAGTTGAAGTCTTATTCCTTGGAAAAAGGTAAATCAACTGGAGAAAACTATGGAAGAGATTCATTGCTTTTTTCTGGGATCTCCTTTGTTTCCGAGTCAATGTCAATATCTTCAACATGAGTCTTTTTCATGGGCATGTTGGGTAGGGAGGAATAAGTACCATCATCCATAGGTATATTAATTCTAGTCAAATTCATCTACAATGTGCCACCCAATGTTGCAGAAAACTTCCTAGATAAGAGCATTCCCCATACGTCAGGGAAATATACAACCACAATGTCCATCATGAGAAATATCTCAGGATATCAAGAAAGGTGAACCTTCACATTTTCTACCTCACCATGAGTGGGGATGGCCCTAGAATTGATTCTACACACATTCTTGTAAGGCCTTGTGGCTTCGAAACCCAACTACCCCATTACTTTTGAGAACATCATATTTCCATATGCACTTGAAACAAGCATAAAATTATTCAAGCACTTATTATTCACTTGGAATGTCATGAAGAACGTTGGGTGCTCATCATAATTCATCCTAAAATGATTATCTTGTATAAATATAGGAGGGTCCACAGGTTCACTTGGTACCTTGAAGAATCTTTTGAACCTTCTTCTTATCAAAGGAATAATTATAATTTCCTTTAGAGGCACTATTACATTGATCGTTTCCAAGGCACTATCAAAATCAATGTCAACATTGTTTGTCTTTGAAAAAGTAGGATTAAGAAGAAGCCTACTTACTAGTGGAGGAGGAAGCTAAGGATCAGTGGGAGACAATGGAGTTTATCTCTTTTGTCTCTTGTACACTTGTAAATCCTTTTTCTTAAGTTTCTCCTTTGACTCCTCATCTAAGTTGTTTATAACTTCCATCCTAGCCCTTCTAGTTGCTTCTTTCTTACATTCATAATGTGGTTTAGGTGTGATGTTGGGGTATTATTGGGGAGACATGGTTCATTACACTCAAATTTTTCATTCGATCAAGTTCCCCATTGTTGATTTGGAATTCATGTTCCCAATGTGAATCCCTACATGTAAAACACCAAGGAGATGCTTCTATGGCATTTTGTTGGAAAATTGGTTGTCATTGATGTCAACCCTAAAAGAATTCTAGAATCCCCTAGAAGTGATTGGTCTATTTGAAGGAATATCCAAAGTCTCTCCCTTATGGTATAGCTCTAAAAATGGCCCTCAAGAGAAGACGTTTTGAATAACCCTACAAGAATCCCTAGTGGTTAAGCAAAGAAGTTACAATGTATGGTCCTCTAGAAGTGATGGGTGTATTTGAAGAAGTCTCCAAAGTGGTCCCCTTATGGAATAAATTTAAGCATGGCCCTCATGGGAAGATGGTTTGAAGAAGTCTAAAGGAAGCCCTGGAAATATGATTAAGTGGTTAAGAATCCATAGAAGTGTGGTCATGAATCCCAAAGTTAATTGAAGAAATCTAACATGAAAGAAATTTCAAATGCATTAATAACCATCATAGATTGATAGTCCTCATCATGTTCTTTCTAAAATTTGGTGGTACACCACGTGGTTCCTCAAAGTTGAGAATTTATTCTCTCTTAAATATGAATCGCCAAAGTATGGTCAAGAATACTCAGATCTAAGGTCAAATAAGTTAAAAGTTGGACCTAAAGTCAAGTAAAGGAGAAAAGTTGTTGCAAACAAGAATTATAGGTTTTACATAAACTCAAGTAAAGGAAGTACTTGGAATAATATAAATACACATCAAGAGCCTCTCATTTGGATTAATAAATAAATCAAGGATGTGATTTCTTAGTGGAAGTGAACTAACAGAGTTGTGTGAAGGAGGAAGTGCTTGGTGCCGCAGATGGCAGAAGGGTTTCTAAAAACCTTATTTGAGTAGACCATTGTGGGTCGAGGAAGTTTTGATGATATGATATCTTGTGCACCAAGTTCTTTACATGATAAAATCTATGGCTTTCCATATGTTTTGATGTTCATATCTTGGAGATTTTGGTATAAACTTGAGGAATATTTTGGAGGTTATGGCATATGCTTTGAGGCATATTTTGGAGGGTTTAACACATGTTTGATGCATATTTTGGCACATGATTTAGGAATGTCTTGAATTTTTTTGGAACATGGTTGATGCATATATTTATGGTTATAGTACATGGTTTGAGTCATATCATGGATGTTTTGGCACATGATTGAGTCATATTTTGACACATGGCTTAATGCATATCTTGGTGATTTTGGGCATATGTTTTGGGAGATATTCTTGGTAATATTGGCATAAGATTTTTGTTGTTATTGAGGTTGAAACAATTTTTATGATGATGATGTATCATTTTTTATGATGATGATGTATCAATGACAATAATAGTGATAGGTTGAGTCAATGATTTATATTTAAGGGTGGAAGGGTGATGCAAGGTAGGAGATCCAAGTCTCCTTCAGTTTGGTGCATGAGAAACAATGGTGGTTGGGTGGTGCACGAGAACATTGGTGTCTTCATATAGCAGGTTGATGGTTACAAGGGGGTTGCAACTTCCTTTGAGTTGGTGCTCATAAAACTAGGAGATTGGAGCCTCCTCCTAGTTGGAGCTAGATAATCTAGGGAGTTGGAGCTTCCTTCAGGTTGGATACTGTACACTAGGGGTTTGGAGCCTCCTTCCAATTGGAGATAGAGAATCTAGGGAGTTGTAGCTTCCTTCAAGTTGGAGACTATAAACAAGGGGTTTTGAACCTTCTTCTAGTTGGTGTTGTAGAATATTGGAATTTGGTGCTTCCTGTGAGTCTAATATTCAAGATATGTATTAAAAAGTGTTCCATGGTTTTCTCCCATTTGAGTTTCCACGTAAAATTCTTATGTACTACGCATTTTAGGTTATATTTTTATGATATGTTGAATGCAATCATATGTGAATGAAATTTTTGGTAAGTTAATATTTACATGTTGTGATTAAAAATGGTAAAAAGTGCTCAATATTGATTCACCCCCCCTCTCAATATTGGTGAATATTCCAAAAATTGGTATAAGAGAAATTCCTTAAGAAATAGTCTAATCACTGGAAGGTGGATCATGGAGTGCACTAAGAATGGAACGCCAATGTTTGATGGTCAGAACTATGCCTTCTGTAGAAGAAGGATGAAAATGTTTTTGCAAGAACAGGGATTTGATGTCTCACAAGCAGTAATAGATAGATAGATACAAGTCACCTTACACTCCCCCAATAGATAAAGATGGAAATAAACTTTCTGAAAACAATTCAAAGGATAGACATGCTATTGTAAGTGGCCTAGATAGCTCAGTATATGTCAAGGTTATGCATTGTGACTCTGCAAAGGATATTTGGGATAAAATTCAAAATGTTTATGAAGGAGATGCTAAAGTCAAAGGGGCCAAGCTTCAAACTTCTAGAAGTCAATTTGAAAATTTTTAAATGAAGGAAGACGAAGATATTGTATCTTATTTTCTATGATTTGATGAAACAATGAATGTTATTAAAGGCGTAGAAGAAGAAATTAAAGAACCATTAATTGATCAAAAGTTACTAAGGTCTCTTCCAATGATATTTGATCCTAAGATTCCATCCCTATAAGAAAGAGAAGATCTTTCTATGTTGAGCATGTATGAGTTGTATGGAATACTTACAACTTATAAAATGAGAACAAAGAAAGATAATCCCTCTAGGAGGGATGCGGCTTTGAAAGAGTCCAAGAAGACAAGAAATAATAAGAAAAATCAAAGTAAAATTGCAGTTGTAGCGATGATTCAAATGAATATGAATAGATAATCAACTTCATGAGGAGATTGAAGAAAGGAACTAAAAATTACAAAGGCAATCTTCCTTCAAAAAAATTAATTCTGGTAAAATTGGTCATTTTGCTTCCAAATGTCCTTATGCTAAGAATTCAGATAGTGATGAAGAAGAAGTTCCCAACAAAGAAAGGAAATATCAAAAGGGAAACAAAAAAGAAAAGAAAAGAAAAGTCTTCAAGAAAATCCTCTACTCAAGAGAAGACATTTCCTCATCTGATGAGGATGATGATAGTGACAGTGACTCAGAAAGAGTGCTCTTCATGGAAATGGAAACTCATAAAGGAACCCCTAAAAATGAAAAAGAAGATTATGAAGAAGGTGAAGTGGATCTTGAGGTATACCTAATCTTTTCTTCAAGTGAGCTAAAAAGGAAAAGGAATAAAAAAAAGTCCCTCGAGGAATAAATGATCAATCTAAGGGAAGGTTCTCAAAATCCCAACAAAATATCTAAAGAAGTCCAGAAGATTATTATAAATCTAAAAGTACAACTAGAAAATCTAGAAAGATTGAAGAAACAATAAAAAACCATTTGGAAGAAAAGAAGAAAATAAACGAGTTTTTGGAAGATGAAACTAATCAACAAGAAAGAAGACTTGAAGAAGAAATCATCCATTTAAAAACCAAATTTGAAGAAGCAAAGAGAGCAGAAGAATTAATGAACATCTAGATGATGAAGAAAGAATGATATTGTGAGAAGCTTGTAGAAGATGTCATCACATTAAGGGTTCAAGTTGTCAATCTCAACAAGAACTTGAAGAGTTGTCAAGTACTAGAAGATATTCGCAGTTGTGAAAGGTCACCCTTCAATAAAGAAGTTCGTGGATACATTGGTGAGGACTCATGGAAAGAGGATGAAAATGTTAATCCCATAAAGAGCATCGAAGAGAGATAAATCTCCACACATCCAGTAATAAAAATTGAAGAGAAGTGTTCCATATTGTCGAAAAAGAAGAATGAAGAGAAGGCTAAGTACTGTTCAAACATTTTGAAAGGAACGAATCATGGTTAGCAAGAGTCAAATATGGATGAATGTAGAAAATGTGTATCTCCAAGAATACCTTCTATTTAAAGGTATCAAAGAAGCTTCATTCATTATGAAGGAAACAACATAATACAATATCATGATCAACTAAGGAATGAATTTAGAAGGACTACATCAAAAAGAGGATCATTGGCTCCCAGGTATCAAAGTTTCTTTCCTGGTTATTTTTTAGTTGTAATAAATTTGGACATAAAGATATAGATTGAAGAGAGTATGGAATAAATGTTCAAGCAAGAGATGTTTATGTGCCCCCTACAATATTTAATGTTAAAATTTACACAACTATGGAAACATAGCTCATGAATGAAGAAGCATGATGAAGCCTTCCATGAAGGAAAAAAATGACATCAGGTACAAGAAAAGTTTGAGAAGAAAGAAAAAAAAAGAAGAATAAGTGAATGATGAACTCCCATCTAGATCATACTCACAGATTTATAGAATTGCAAAATCATGATGAATCTACAGGAAAAGAGGAATATATCATAATTCAAAATGATGATCCTACAGTAGAAAAAAATTATATATTGTTCTAAGAAATCTATCTTAGAGACTCCGAGTAATGTGATTTTTTAAGATGGGTAGTCTAAGAAGCACCTATTACACATTGGAGAACTATCTTTTGGGAAGCCATAAGTGTTTGCATATTTCAGGAAGGCATATTATGAATAGTCTGATGATAGAGGTACAAAATGTCTCATGACATATTGGTTGATTAAGGAGTAGTTTTCAGAACACATCCCCATGCAGGTATGAAGAGGTCAGTTGATAGTTATGGGGAATATACTGTGAACACTTTTGAGGTAGATATTCATGATTATATAGAGGATTCCAAGCATGTATTCAATAATGGATATATTCATTATAGATTCGAGAATGTGTACTTTTTGTATACTTGTAGATTTTTGTTTGAAGATAGAGAAGACTAGTGGACATATTTGATTCAACTTGAGAAAAAGGAATATGTAAGGATTAATTGCAACAAATTGAAGAAAGCTCTCAAGATAGTGAAGTGGCAGATGGGTTAGCATTTTGTGCAGTTGATTAGCATATTTGTGGATTGTTTTGTGACATATGTACAATGCCAAATTCATGAGGTATTTGGTAGGTATAGAGTATAATACTTGACATGAACCAGAGAAGATACATGAGAGTGGATGAAAGAATGAGATCAAGAGGAATGTTTAGTAAATCATATGAATCAGAAAAGAAACATATTGATAGGTAGACTCAACTAGTCATGGGAAGGAAATCCATGAAAGGCACATAAAGAAAGGGGGAGAGAAACCGTCAGGAGGAAATTTTTGAATGATTGTGTCATTAATGTCGACTCAGAGAAGACATGAAAATCCATGAAGATTTTAATTCAAGTAATGAATGAAATTTGACATGAACACTTTTAATATAATTCAATGGATTAGACCAAGAAGTACCAATGGACTAGAATCCTTAGAAGAGAGGAAAGGAAGCATATACAAGAAGAAACCATTTGATCTACACAACATATTGCAAAGAGGACAAGAGGAGATAAATCATCAATGAGAGTTACCCTTTGACATTTATTTCAAAGGGGGATAGAAAGAAAAAAAGAAGGAGAGAAATATTAGAAGCATAAATATAGAGGGAGCATTGATCACAAGGGGAGTGTGAGTGTTCCTGTCAATGCCAAAGGGGGATATTGTTAGAAAATTCGTTGTCATTGATGTCAACCCTATAATATGTCCAAAAGACCCTAGAAATGATCGGTCTATTTAAAGGAATCTACAAAGTGGTCCCCTTATGGCGTAACTCTAAGCATGGCCCTCTCAGTAGACACTTTGAAGAATCCTATAAGAATCCCTACTGGTTAAGAAAATAAGTTACAATGTACGATCCTCTAGAAGTGATGGGTGTATTTGAATAAGCCTCAAAAGTGTTCCCCTTATGGAATAACTTTAAGGATGGACCTCACAGGAAGATGCTTTGAGGTAGTCCACAAGAAGCCTTGGAAATATGATTAAGTGGTTAAGAAGCCCCAGAGGCATGGTTATGAATCCTGAAGTTAATTGATTAAAAATAACATGAAGGACATTGAAAATGCATTCATAACTATCATAAATTGATAGTCCTCATCATGTCATTCACGACGACAGGTGGTTCGTCATAGTTGAAATTTATGCCCTCTTAAAGATGAAGCCCTGAAGTATGGTCAAGAATCCCCAAATCTAAGGTGAAAGAAGTTACAAGTTGGCTCCAAAGTCAAGTAAATGAGAAAATTTGTTCCAAACAAGAAGTTATAGGTTGGCCCTAAAGGTAAGTAAATGAGAAAATTTGTTCCAAACAAGAAGATACAGGTCAGCCCTAAAGTCAAGTAAAGGAGTTACTTTGAATAGTATAAATACACATCAACAACCTCTCATTTGGATTAAGAAAGCAAGAAAGGATTTGATTTCTCAACAAAAGTGAAGTAACAAAGTTTTTCAAAGGAGGAAGTGCTCAGAGCTGCATATCGGTGAAGGGTTTATGAAAACCCTCACGGGTCACGTATAGAGCATCTCGCGAGGACCCTGCAGGTTGCACATGAATTGTCATGCGAGGCCACACTAGTTGCCCAGTCTAGTACAATGAGGCTGAGGAAAAGTTTGAAGAAGGTGATCATTTCTTGATGCCAAAGACAAGGAATGTTTGATGATCTGAGGTCTTGTGCACCAAGTTTTTTACATGATAAAAGGTATGGTTTTCTATATGTTTTGATGTGCATATCATGGATATTTTGGTATATTTTTGAAGCATATTTTGGAGGTTATGGCATATGACTTGAGGCATATTTTGGAGGTTATGAAATATGCTTTTAGGCATACCTTGGAGGGTTTGACACATGTTTGATGTATATTTTGGCACATTCTTGAGGCATTTCTTGAATGTTTTTGGCACATGGTTGATGCATATCTTGATGGTTATGGTAGATGGTTTGAGGAATATCATGGATGTTTTGGCACATGCTTGAGACATATTTTGACACATGGCTTAATGCATATCTTGGTGATTTTTGGTATATTTTTTAGGAAATGTTCTTGGTAATATTGGCATAAGCTTTATGTGGTTATTGAGGTTGAAATATTTTTGATAATGATGATGTATCAGTTTTGATGATGATGATGATGTATTAGTGAGAGTAGCAGTGACAGGATGAGTCTACAATTTATATTTAAGGGTGGAAGGGTGGTTCAAGGAAGTAGATCAAAGTATCCTTCAGGTTGGTGCCTTATAAACAGGGGTGGTTGGGTGGTGCATGGGAATATTGGTGTTTTTACATAGTGGGAAGACCTGCGGTTCAACATGAATTCACCAAAAAAACCCTAAGACATCGGCCCTTCGACATCACCCATAAGTAGGTGAAGTCTCACACAAGGTATCCATGGGGACTACAAGAACTAGGTTTCCGAGTCATGAAGGGAAGCAATGAATCCATTCTAACCATTCGACTTAACATTCATTCATTATTCCATACATCATGTGTGCAAAATCATCATAATAGATAACATATTCATACTAACCAAACATACATTATATGCATGCAATAATCGAAATAGTAAACAAACACATCACAACATAACACAAATACACCATATTAAAAGTGGTTCACCCAAGATGGGCTACATCCACAACGAAAGGCTTCTTATATTATTATTCAAAATAAACCCTTACAAAATGTGTGCACTATGCTCATACATAAACTTGTTGCTGCAAGTTCTATTGTTACTATGGAAGCTTCCTCTAGTAGTGGCTAAAACCTCTACGCAAGTTTCTGTTGTTCTTCTCTAATTTGATTAATCTCTTGGTTCAACTTCTTTTTTTCTAAAATTCTACTCATCCACTCTATTGGTGGAAGAGTGTTCATTGTATCTATGATCTTCTATGCCTTTGTTGGGCCCATCGTTTTGAAGAACAGGTTTTTTGAATGCATAAAGGTTTTACAAAACCCCAGAGCACATCAACATTAAATAAAAGGGGTGTAAATCTAGTTGGAAGTGTGCCAACAAGGAAAAAGAGTGATGCTCTAGTTGGAAGAAGATGCAGAAAATCCTAGAATCTTTGAGCGCAAGAAAAAACAAAGCAGAATCAAGAAACCAGAGGAGCAAAATCAAGAAACAACCAAGAAAATGATATAAATTGGGGAAAATGAAATGGGTAAGGGTTGGGATTTTACAATGGACATGTGTTTTGTTGTATTTTTTTGCCTATATTTTGTTGTTGTATTAGTTTAGATGAGATTACTTCGCTAGGATATACCTGCCAAGCAATTAACTAGTTTTGGTTCTGTTGTGTAAGATGTTATATGAAAGACCTTCCCTATGTTCACTAGTCTAAGATATAATAATATAGAAAGGACTATTTGGGAATACAAATTTTGTTGTGTTATGGATGAATTCTTGGTATTATTTTCATGTAATCTATCTTTTGTTGTGTGTTTACTAATTGCATACATGTTTTAGCAATTTTTGTAATGTATGTGTTTACTTTAACATAGCACAACATGGATTGTTCACTGTCTTTATTGACCTAAGGATTATGATGCTATGATATATTTACACATAAGTATGGAATTGTTCTATGATGTTCTATATTGGATGATGTGTCCTATATAATTTGATTTATCACAAAAAGTATCAGTTGTACTTTAGGTGAGACCTTCTTCCCTTGAGGAAGGTTGAATATGCCAGCGCAACTAGAATATAGGGGTACCTTTGTTGGTAACTTCCGAGAACCTTGGTTTCCAACTCCTCACCAACAAATAGTTGTGTTGTTGGGACTTGACTTTTGAGTGAGTTTTCATAGGATGCAACATCACATCTTTAAGTGTGACATTGAAATATGGTGGGAAAGAAGGTGTGATGAGTTCATATTTCAAGAAACTAAGTTATGAAAGAAACGTTTGACGGCTACAAAGGATGCAGTATTATATTCCAAACCATCTAATGATCAATACAAGATCTTATGAATTCGATTCATAGAAGATCTCTACTATTGGTTCGACTGATTACAAGAAGCGACAATATTTAAAGATCGCATTAAAAAAATATTTAATTGGGCGATTGAGAAAATTGCTTCTTTTCACAAGTTGGATCACCAAATTTGTCGAGCTATGGACTTTTGGGGTCCAAACTACCCTGGAAGGATACATCATTGAATTTTCCACGAAAAAAAACCAACAATTCTCAAAGGCAGAAGTATTATTTTACAAGGGATCCTGAGGGAGATTACTCAGATAAATTACATTGTGGATGAAGATATTGATGGTGGAATAAGGAATGATGCCAGTTCATATGGTTGAAATGGTTGATTAAAACCATTTGTACATTTGTACATGAGGGGAAGGTGATTCAAACCAGTATCCATGAGTTAGGATACCAAATTTCTTGAGGTATGGGGGGGTTTTATGAGAAGAGTGTCAGAGACAAGTGGGCTCAAAAAATGGTTGCGGTGCTCGAAAATTAGTGGGTAGAGAAGATGTGAAAGTTAATGAAGAGGCTTGGCCTGTCACGCAAGGAGATCAGCCTCCAGAAAAGTCATACAATAGATTTACAGAAGTTGAAAGAGTTGCAGTTATGTGGAAGGATGGCTAGGAAATGGTTGAAGGAGAAGTTTGGAGATAAAGATGGTATTTATGGAGAGAGTAGATGAGATGAAGAAAATTCAGAAGAAAGAATCACGATCAGAGTCACCACTAAGGTTCAAGAATCCTGTGTAACGTTTGGAGATAAAGATGCTATTTATGGAGAGAGTAGATGAGATGGAGAAAATTGAGAAGAAAGAATCACGATCGGAATCACCACTAAGGCTCAAGACTCATCTGTAACCTCTGAAGAAGTTGCAGCAGTCTCAACCCAAATAATCTTGTCCCAAAGACATAGGAACCAGCCATGGATCTCCCACTCCCTCATCACAATCTTCCAATCCGATAAATTATACAATAAACTCTCCCACAATTCTTGTCATTTCTCCTCATTCTAGTCCAATCAGTTTGAGTGGTATCAATAGCAGTAGTCTGGAAATTTATTTAGCCTTATTGCAACCAGGACTTCTAGGATTGATCTTGATAGGGTCCCCAAATCCTCCCATGGCGCATCAACACACCATATCCAACTAAGGATGAGATTGAGATTTGGAATTGTCTATTTACGGTCCCCAAATCCTCCCATGGCGCATCAACACACCAGATCCGACTAAGGATGAGATTGATATTTGGAATTATCGATTTTAGAGGCCAGTTGATATGGGATGGTGTCGCCTGTAATTATGTATTTAAATTGCCAGCTGATATAGGATGGTGTTGGAAGATAACAGAAGAATACAGAATCCTATATTCAACGGTTCAGTTTACTGGTTTTTCGCCTACAAGTTCTTATAAAAAAATCAATTGAATGATCGTGATAAACATGGTTAAGTACCTTGCTTTATTGTAATCAATTTTTATTTCAATTTTTATTTTTATCTTCATCACAAAGTGGCATTGGGATGGAAGTTTGTGTCTATGGTGAAACATACTAGTCTAAATCAATTATTTTACAACTAACATCATCATCATGTCATCATGAATGTACAGAAGCACCCATAGGTTTCCTCATGGAGTTTTTACTTGAAAATTACAAATTTGACAACAAAAAATTAAATTACATATAAGGGCCATAGCCATTGTGTTCCCCTCTAAAAGAAATTTGTCCACACCCTTACACATGTTATGTATGTAATCCTTGGAAACATCACAACCCCCCTTGTGTTCCAACACAAACATAATCTACAAATTTAAAAACTCAATATGATATAAATTTCACATACAAATATTAATAAACTTATATGCAATGTTTTCATAAAACAAAATTATCAAGCCAACATCTATCCCAAGCTACCATTTTCACTGTGAAATTTATGATTTTCTATATAAAACCCTATCAATATTGTTTAAAGCATACAAAATATTGTGAAATTTATGATTTTCTATATAAAACCCTTATTATATGAATATTGTTTAAAAACGTACATAAAACTTGCACAATCAATGCTTCTACTATCTTGTAAATACACACGCATGAACACACATTTGACATCGGGTTTATAGTGGAGAAAACTGCCAATGAGGTAAAGGACCTTCACTCTTAACATGCCATTGTAATCCTATTGGGGGTTCATTGTTTTTTGATCTACTATTTGTTTACCACATGTTATGCATTTATTGTTGGACTAGTGTAGGCATATTTAATTATGAAAGTTGAGGATTCACTATTTTCTGATCTATTGTTTGTTTAGTAGTTGCTATGCATTTATTGTTGGGATAGTGTAGGCATATTTAATTTTGAAAGTTTAGTTACTGTACAAAAATATGTCTTTTAACAAACATTTCAACAAAATATAGAGATTAAAGAAACTTAAATCATAGTATTGATTTTCCTTGGATCATATTTTCCCTGTTATTGATCATAATTTGTGTAAAATATTGGCTACATGGAGCAACTAATAGTACTAAATTTACATTGTACATTTAAGAAAGCATCGACAAAAAGAATAAATAATTTTTACTCGTGCATAAAATACCCATTAATCTTATGGGTACCATATAAATAGGCATAATTTGAGGAAGATTTTTAGAAACCTGATTTCAACTCTAATTACATACAATTTTTGCGTTCATCTATTTTTAGTAGATAACAATGGAGTAGCAAAGTCCAACTATTTTTAGTAGATAACAATGGAGTAGAAAAATCCAACTATTTTTAGTAGATAACAATGGAGTAGCAAATTCCAACTATTTTTAGTAGATAACAATGGAGTAGCGACCTCCTTTCCGTCTTCTTTTCACTCTCAGAAGCTACTAGTCATTTTTCTCTATATTTTGAAAAATTAAAATTCTTAACTTTATATTTTTGAAAGTGTTGGTCATCTTTTGTTTTGAGTTTTAAAAGCTCTAAGTCATCAATGCTCTTTTGTTTTGTTTGCTTACTACTAATTGATACTAAAACCCCAAGCTAATAATCAATCATTGTTTCCCTTCATTATGAGACCCTCTATAATCTTCTTGTATGTCCACATAATAAGAATTCAGTGGAAATTTTAGGAAAGAGTAGAGTTATAGAATGATCCAAGGCTCATACATGGTGGAATAATTCCCTTTGGGGTTTTGCACAATTTTGAATTGACCTAGATCATAAAAAAATCATTTATAATTTTGGATCAATGGTAACTCTGTGAAGAAACAAATATCCAAATAGCATAAAAACATCATAATAATTACTCCAGTTCTTGACAAAGAGATAATTTCAGATAATAAGTCTCTTCGAGGGGAAATCTCCTTATACACCACATAAATTCAAAAATACAAGATGATTCCAAATGAAAAGGTCTCCTTGGTATATATAGGAGACTAGGAGGTACAATTACAACTAATGGATCCAAGCCGACATAAATAAAATAACAATACTAAAGTAATATTCCCCAATTAAGGGGTAATGTTCCACTATGTAGGGCTTAAAATTCCCCTCCCCTTTAGATAAGTGGTGTCCACAACTCTTGAGTAATTCTGGATGCCTCTGTATAAAAGAATCATCTTCCCAAGTGGAATCTTCAACATGTAGTTTCTTCTACTTAATGAGATACTCTAAAATGGATTTATTCCTCAGCTAGAAAATTATTGTGTCAGTGATAGCTTCAGGATCCATTATGATTTTTCCTTCCTTTTCAAGTTCTTGAAATATAGTTTGAACTGAGATCTTGTCACCTATAACCTTCTTTAAGCATGAAACATGGAAAACTGGCTATACTTGCAAAGTTGCAGGAAACTCCAATTTGTATGCCATAGTACCAATATTTTGAAACACCTTATAAGACCCATAGTACTTTGGTGATAATTTATTATCCTTTTTAGCTTACTTGAGGGACATATGTTTGTATGGTTGTAGTCTTAAAAATACCCAATCCGCTACTTCAAAACTTCTTTCACTACGATGTTGATATTCTTGTTGTTTCATGCGATTTTGTGCCATGGTCAAGTTGTCCTTTAAGAGTTGGAGAACTTGTTGTCGATGCTCGATGTGATTTTTCACTACTTGAACCTTAGATTTTTCTTTTAGAAAAGAAGTGATGGGTGGTGGGGATATCCATAGAGTGCCATAAATGGTGTCATTTTTGTTGCGGTATGAAAGGAAGTGTTATAACACCATTCTTCCAAGGGTAAACACTTGAACCATTATGTTTGTTTATCAAAGACAAATCAGCGAAGGTAGCCTTCCAAACATTTTTTCAATATATTAGTTTGTCCATCAGATTGAGGATGACAAGATGAGCCAATTGAGTACCCAAACAAGAAAATGATTTTGTCCAAAACTTTCCAGTGAAGATGGGATGATCCAAATGGATGTCGGTGGCCTCCCACCTATTCCAACTGGCTCATTTTGGCAGTTTTCCAGTTTGACAATTTTTTCCTAGTTTTCGGTTCCCTGACTTGTGAGGCCGTTTTGAGGCCCTAAACAAAATTTTTAGGGATCGTCACAATAAAACTGTACATGAATTTAGATTCTGACGAAAAAATGTTTATTCCTTGGATATACCTTTCCAATGGGCTATCGTGCGCCTAAAACATATATCGTATGGAAAATTTATGACCATGGGAAGTTGATGTACTAGCTTACCCCAACGGGGCCCACATGAATTTTGGCGCTTCATCTCATAGGGTTAGGTTTTTGAATGTCTAGGGTTTTGGAATTCCTATTTATTGTAAAAAAAATCTTGGAGAGCCTCATTGTAACCATCTTCTTGTGAATGAGCGCAAGCATCACATATCTTCTCAGAGTTAAGCCGCCACCATTCTAACAAGCTTGTTTTCCGCTGCATTTTACAGTTTCAACACATTTTCTTATTGAATAAAAACCAATTTTACTGTATCTATGTTATTCTTGTGTCTCTATGTTAATAATAATAATAATCTATGTTAAGAATAATAATAATCAAAGTGGTCTACTCCTTTTCGTTCTTAATGTGTTAAGAACCAAATACTGAATACAAAATCACCACAATAGATATACAAGAACAATATGCAAAATCTCATTTATTACTATCAAACCCTTTAGGCAGGGCAACACCGTAAAATGTATCCTATTATGGAATGGATCCTCTCCTGTTCACTTGCCTCTTCGAGGGGGCATCCTCCCATTGAGCTACAACTCACAATACAATATTTCTCTTCATGTCCCATTACATTGCTTGAATCCCTTTATATAGTGCTACCATCACCTAAGAACATTCTAGAGGAGGAATCTTCTAGAAGTAGAACCTTCTAAGAAGTCCTCTTACATTTATTATATCTAACTACCCATTCATTATATCTAACTACCATAGTGGGCCTTATTTAATAATATAGTGGACCTAGTCCACCTTACATTGAATGGCCTCCACTATTATCACTATGGTCCATCTGGCCCCCCCTACTACCCCTCTAGATACCTTACATTCCATCCCCCTTATGAAAGCGTTGTCCTCAACGCTTGATGTACAACCATATACCAGGGTCCCATGGATAAGTGTGGGCCATAGTGCTGAAGTAGACTAGAGAACTAGGGTCCCATTGAGAAATAGAAGCCACCATGTTGAAGTAGTCCAACCTCCATTGTAAACCAGGGTCCCATGTACAATTTCTCATGTGAACCCCACATGGAAGATATCAGCACCCAATAACCAACTGAAAATGATGCTCCCAATACTGACACCTATCATGTGGATCCAAATAAGAATATTCATCCACATAGTGGGAGAGGATCAAAGATGAATCTGGAAGGAACAATACCATTGTAGAATATGCACGATGGACACTAGTAACTAGCTCATGATGTGGGACATTGATGTTCTCTACAGAAGGTGGAGTAGATTCATCAAATAAAATATGGAAGTGGTTGTCATCCCAGAAATGACAACTATCCATATACCAATCATCGCAATCAGCCTCAAAATAACACCAAACATATATTTCTTGATTATATTCATCCCTAATGTCTGCCATAAGAAATCTCTCCTACATGTTATTCAATGAATCTTGACTACTACAAAAACTATCATTGAGGCAATCTACAAAGCCATTCACTCTGCCAAACAATTGGGCTTTGAATGCTTCAGTAATCTATAGAATTTCTTTGAGGGTTTGAGAAGAAATAGCCATTTGAGCACCCTATGAAAATTTATGAACTCTGCAATCCCGCCACCTTCACGAAAAAAGCCAAAAAAATAGAACAATAAATTACTGTAGAAAATCGCGGCATTTTCTGGAAAAACCCTGAAACACTGTTGAATTTAAAATGCTCATAACTTCATTTCCCGGACTCCGTTTCGGCTGATGTTTTTTTGAAATTTGTGAAATTGTGAGAGGAACTCAAATCTGTAATTTGTTTGGTCAAATTCAGCCTCCAACTGCTACATAAATAAAAAAATTGCACCGCCATCCGCAGAAAAAACCCTAAAAAATTGCAGATATTAAAACTTCAATATCTTGACTTACCAGACTTCGTTTCAGATGATTTGTTTTTTAAATTGGGTATGTTTCTGAGAGGGACTCAAATATACAACCCGTTTCTGTAAATTTTTCACAGAAATATACCAAAAAATTCTGGAATGTCGCGGCCCTCTTTTATTTTTTCTCCGAAAACAATCCTTCAAAAATACAAAATATTTGCCCACAATGTCTGCCAAGGAAAGTGATCTGATACCAATTGTTAAGAACCAAAGACTGAATAAAAAATCACCACAACAGAGATATAATAACAATATGCAAAATATCATTTATTATTATCAAACCCTTGTGGTATGGAAACACCGTACAATGGATCCTATTATGGAAGGGATCCTCTCCTGTTCATTTGCCTCTTTGAGGGGGCATCCTCCTATTGAGCTACAAATCACAATACAATATTTCTCTTCATGTCCCATTACATTTATTGAATCCCTTTATATAGTTCTACCATCACCTAAGAACATTCTAGAGGAGGAATCTTCTATAAGTAGAGCCTTCTAAGAAGTCCTCTTACATTTATTATATCTAACTACCCATTTATTATATCTAACTACCATAGTGGGCCTTATTTAATAATATTCTGGACCTAGTCCACCTTACATTGAATTGCCTCCAATATTATCACTATGGGCCCTCTGGGCCCCCCACTACCTCTCTAGCTACCTTACATAATACATGTCCCCGACGAGGTCAGAGTACAAAGAATTGAGTCTTGAGCTTGTTTCTCTTGAGGAAAAAATATCTCGCATGCCCAAGTGACCTCTCATGGAGGGAGAGAAGAAAGAATACCAGACCGAATATGATCCAGGTGGATATCGGTGGCCACCCACCTTTTCCGACTGGCTCAAAACAGTTTTCTGGCAATTTTGGCAATTTACTATTTTTAGCAGGTTTTAACTTCCGGGGCCATTTTGAGGGCCTAAATGAAGGCTTTTTGAGATAGATGTTCTCAATGATATTCAAAGGAATTATTTATCCCCAAAAATGAATCTCCTCGACGATACCTTTCCAACGAGCTATCACACGCCTAAAACGGAGATCGTATGCAAAAGTTACGACCCCGGGAAGTTGATGTCCTAACTTACCCAAACGGGGCCCACATGACTTTTTGCACTTCATCTCCTAGGGTTAGGTTTTTGGATGTCTATGACTTTTGGAATTATCTTCTATTGTAAAAAGGCCTCTAGAGCCTCATTGTAATCATCTTCTCACGGATGCGAGTAGCAGCCACATCTCTTTTCAGAGATAAGCTACCAACGCCCTAGCTAGTTTATTTCCATTCTGTCTGTAAGCATATTTCAGTCATTTGTTATTAATGAAATGAAGTCTTATTTCCGCTGCATCTCTGCGTCTATGTGTATTTCTATATTTCATTGTGTTCCTACATAAATCCGGATCAAAATATCCTTTCAAAATGTTTCTCGAGGAATCCCTCACACAAGAGAGGAATGAAATAATGGATAGTTTTGAGAAAATCCTTCGACGACTACCAACAAGCGACACATCTTCCTCGAACAAAGGTTCCACCCCATTCAAGGTATAAATAAACTTTGATATTTCGATATTTAAAGGTAAGATAGACACAGATGTTGTAGACAAATGGTTAAATATTCTAGAAGGGTATTTTTCTATCCATAAATTTTTGAACAGAGAAAAGATTATGTTTGCACTCCTCAAAGTCATCCCCCATGTCAAATATTGGTGGGAGACGTTCTGTGAGAAAAAGGAAATAGAGGAACCCTCATTATTTAGAATCATGGTCACCTGGGATTCATTCAGGGATGCTATCAAGGAACAATACTATCCCTTCGTAAATTATGATGACCTATATACAAAATGGGCCACACATTGGCAGGAAAGAGACCACGTAGTGCTAGAGTTCACAAATATCTTCCATACCTTGCGCACCAATATGGGTATCAAAGATTCTGAGTGACACCTGGTTCTCAAGTATCGCGATGGTCTACATAGATACATCTAGGTTGAAATGGAGTTTTTGTACATCTCATCCTTGGGTGTGGCCTATCGATATGCTGTCAAAATCGAGCAAAAGATTAAACAAAAGATGTAGTAATTTGGGCCTGAGAACCCCTCACATTAGAAGCAAGTAAATGGAATCCCCAACCTACAGAACAAAGGACAAAGAAAATATGGACAATCTTAGGACAACCAGTCTAGGCCGCAAGAAAAGAAGGACATTGAAAAGACAAATAAAGATATCAGGAAGTGGTGCGACTTCCATAAGAGCCTTCGACACAACATTACTGATTGTTGCTCCAAGAAATTAGTGGTGCCTGAGGTGAAAGCCTATGAATTGGATGTGATTTTCGAATATGAGTCAGAACCAAAAAGGGAGAGATGGATCATTGACATGGAACCCAGTGCCATTGTTGATACCAGTAAGGTCCATCCCAATGAACCAAATGAGCCAGAAGAAGGAAAACACCTCTTTCATTCACATATGTGGTTAAAAGGAAACCCACTGCACTTTATCATTGATAGAGGTAGCCAAAAGAACCTCATTTCAGAATAGGTCATCAAGCGGCTAGCCCTGCCGAAAACGCCACACCCATAGCCCTCCACCATTGGATGGCTCTGTGAAGGAAGCGATCTCCGTGTCAGCCAACAGTGTTTCCTAGCATACGACATCAAGCTATTCAAAGATGAGGTATTATGTGATTTTTCTCCTCTCGAACCCTGTAATGTTATTTTGGGCCAACCTTATTTATGGAAACGTCATGTTGTATATGATTCTAGGTCTCGAAGTGTTATTATTACTTTGAACAAGAAATTATATAGGATACTTGAGGCACTCCCACCTAGTGATATTTCCTTGATATATGTCAAGAAATGTAGGAAGGTCATCTCTCATATAGGGACGTTTTTCTTCTTCGTGATTCACTCTCAGAGTGAGTGAAAGATTGTGGCCACATCCAGGGCCTCCGCGACTGACTTATCCATACAAAAGAAGCAAGTGGACAAGGTCATGGTAGAATACAAATATATCTTCTCCTCACCTACCAGGGTACCTCTTCACTACCAGGTCAAGCATCCCATCAACTTGACCCCTGATGCACCGCTGCCCAATTGGCCAGTCTACCACCGCTCTCTATTATAGAAGGAGGAGATCAAGTGACAGATCAAAGAACTGCTTCACAAGGGGAACATCTATCCCAACTCATCGCCCTGTGGGAGCCCTGTTGGCATAAGGGCAGACCCAGGTTTCAACGCTACAACAACGCACCAACAAAGCCCTAACTACCGGCCCTTTCAGCAACACTTGCAAAGCAGATGAAGTCTCACCCAAGGTAGAGGTAGGGGTGGTTGCAGGAATCAAGTGTCTGCAACCTTAGATGGGACACAAATTTGTTATTATAATACTTGATAGAGAACTAGCACCATTATTTCATCATTGTTTAACCAATATTTACTCCGCAGGAAAAACAGAGCATCGTAACATTCACTCTGACCTACTATATTTAGGAAGTTAGCATACATGGATCAGATCAGATCTAGCAGATTCAAGCATTAATCATATTCACCTATGTCAGATCTAACATCCAGATTCATCATAAGAACAAAGAATAAACAAATATATCTATCTATGTCATAGCACTTAGCAAGAAAATACATAAAAACATCAGAACATCGCACAGAGCAGAATAACATAGTATTTATGTGGTTCACCCCCACCCTGGGGCTATGTCCACCAACTCTTATTCTTCATTATCTTCTTCAATGGGTTACATGCACAGAGCCTCAAAACCCTACTCTGCATAGGACATAAGATATGCGCAGCTCGCTAGATCGTTCTTCCTTATGTTGCAGCACAAAGAACTTCACAACCCTTTTCAACCTCTTTCACTTAGCTCTGCAAGCTTCTCACAATATGCATGGAGAATTTACAAATCATAGATCTAGAACTTATCTCCTCTTCTATCTAATACTATTCTTTCATTGCACAAACATATATATATACATTACAAAATAGGCCCATGGTCGACATCCCATACCCATTACATTATCTCAAATCCAAAAAAGGACCCAAAAAGGGGTCGAGATCCCGCGATCTCTGCTTTGTCTTGTGCTTCGTCTTTGACAGGTTGTCAAAGTCAAAAAATTGGTCAAAATTGACCAAGGATCTCCCAAAACTTGGTCAAGGGCCAACAGGCCCCGAACACTCACATGTGACTCGTCCCGAGTCACTCTGGTTTGACTAGCTCTGCTTCAAACGCCTCAAGCTGCTTCAACTTGCTGACGTGTGATGGCCTTCTATTCTATGATCTCTTGTATGACTGCATCATTCATAGGCCCTTCTAGATGTTGTTCAGTTGTAGTGGAAAACTTCTCTAGCTCTTCTCCTTGGCCTTCTACCTCTGTAAATAATTGATAAGACTTTTCTTGTACTGGTTGGAGTTTCTGAGTTATCTCCATAACTCTTCTTTGGATAGTATGGATATTTTGTTGGGAGGTCCATTGTTATTGGGATCGCTTCATTCATTCCACCACTGACAGGGGCTTCAGCTGTGCCTGTATCTTCTCAACATGGTACTTTTCCTCTTGGAGTTGCGACTTCGGTGCTCTTAATTTTGGGCTCTCAGTGAGTCGTTCATATGTTAGGGAACTGCGATCAATGAGATGCTTACATTCCAAGGTAAGAGCCTTTATCCTTTCAACTGCGCTACTGGAAGTTTCTTCTCTTTGGTCTCTGGCATCTTGTGGGGTCTTGGGTACAATGCATAGCTCTAAATATGCTATGCATTGTTGTAGTTTTTGGATCACTTCTTCAAGCTGTGCTACTTTCTTGGGTACTTGATCTTCTGCTTTTACTTTGACGACTGTCACAGAGTGAAGTGATCTGTCGAATACTTCCTTTACTTTGATTTGCTCCACTAGCAACTGGTCTTTTTCTTGTTGTAGTTGTGCTTTTTCTTCATTAAACTTCACTTGGAGGGAAATATTTTCTCGTTCTGCAGCACTGCGTTGCTCTACAAGTACTCCATGTACTTGTGCCAAATCCTAGGTGGCTTGCACTATTTCTTCTTGCACTCATCTAAGATGAGCTTCAATTGTATCAGTGAGGCAGTGGAGTTGAGTTGGCTCATCTCCCAAGTATGGCTCTCCCGACGCAGTGAAGACTTCTCAGCTAGATTGTAAGGCATGTTGTACTCCTCATACTTCAGTCTCAACCCAATCATACATATCTTCTTTCTTTGATTCTTGTTTCTCTATTATTTCCATCAAAGCATCGTTCAGGGATGCTATGAGGAAGTCAAAGTCATCTGAGGTGAGGAACGTTTGCCTCTTTGTCATGAAGGCCTTTGATTTCTTCTGGGAGGAAGGTTTTGGAAGAAAACCTTTCCTCTTATTTAAGGGATCAACCTCGACTTCTAGTTTTTGTTCAAATTCCTTGGTTTCTAACTCTTTTCCATTCCCTCCTTGCTCAGGTGATAGGGATGCATTCTTCATGGATGCGCTGTATAATTCTTGTACTTCTTCAGTCTTCTTTGTTCTGCTAGGTCCGGGTGTATCCTGCGCAACATATGGGCTGTCAATGTCAGATATCTCTACAGGGTTTGCTGGAATGAGGAGGTCCGCTGACCAGGCCTTGGTGATATCCTCTAAGTCTTCCTATGTTAGCTTATAGTATGATTGAAGTTGTTGCTTGTGTTCTTTAGTGCACGCTGTGATGTAAATAAAATTTCAATCTGCGCTGAACTTCATCAATGGTATGAACTTGTGTAGGGTATTTGGAGTCATGCGAGGGTCAGACTGTATGGCTATCTTCAGTTGGTTGTAGTAGGTATGGAAGACAACATTGGATTGCCACTATTTATTCATGTCGCTAGAATACCATAGTGTGTTGAACTTCACAGCTAATGGTTCAAAAGTTTCGATGTTCGGGAAGGTCGCACCTTCTGGCATCTCCCAACAACGGAACCATTTGTTGGCATAGGGGAAGACCCAAGGTTCAATTCTACAACAATGCACCAAAAAATCCCTAACTACCGGCCCTTTCGGAAACACCTGCAAAGCAGATGAAGTCTCACCCGAGGTAGAAGTAGGGGTGGTTGCAGGACTCAAGTGTCTGCAACCTTAGATGGGACACAGATCTATGAATATAATACTTGATAGAGAGCTATCACCGTTAGTTCATCATTTTTTAACCAATATTTACTCTGTAGGAAAAACAGAGCATCGCAGCATTCACTCCGACCTACTGTATTTAGGCACTTAGCATACACAATTGGATCAGATATAGCAGATTCAAGCACTAAGCATATTCACCTATGTCAGATCTAACATCTAGATTCATCATAAGTACAAAGCATAAATAGATCTATCTATATATCTCATAGCACTTAGTAAGACAATGCATAAACACATCAGAACATCGCACAAAGTAGAATAACACGGTATTTACGTGGTTCACCCTCACCTTGGGGCTACGTCCACCAACTCTTCTTATTTGTTATCTTCTTCAATGGGTTACATGCACAGAGCCTCAAAACCCTACTTTTCATAGGAAAAAAGATCTACGTAGCTCACTAGATCCTTATTCCTTGCGTTGTAGCACAAAGCACTTCACAACCCTTTTCAACCTCTTGCACTTAGCTCTGCAAGATTCTCACAATATGCACAGACCATTTACAAATCATAGATCTAGCACTTAGCTCCTCTTCTATCTACTACTATTCTTGCATTGCCTAGACATCTATATATACATTACAAAATAGGCCCATGGCCGACATCCCATACCCATTACATTATCCCAAAACCCAAAAAGGACCCAAAAAGGGGCCAAGATCCTGCAATCTCTGCTTTGTCTTGAGCTCCGTCTTCGATAGACTGTCGAAGTCCCAAAATTGGTCAAACTTGAACAAGGATCTCCCAAAACTTGGTCAAGGGCCAACAAGCCCAATCATGCTGGTGCATAATAAATACGAGACCTAATGACTCTGCATTGATTACCAGACCCTAAATAAAATCACATTCAGAAACTAGTACCCAATTCCTAGAATCGATGATATCCTTGATCAGCTTAAGGGGGCCAAATATTTCAGTAAGATTGATCTAAATTCTGGCTACCACTAGGTCCCCATAGAATAGATGGATGTATGGAAGACTACCTTCAAGTCAAAAGAAGGCCTTTTTGAATGGTTGGTCATGCCCTTTGGTTTGAAAAATTCTCCAACAACTTTCATGAGGATGATGGATGATATCCTGTGACCTTTCACCAATATTTTTGTAGTGGTGTATCTAGATGACATACTCAGATACAACAAGACTTGGGCGTAACACTTGCAGCATATTCAATAGGTTCTACACACCCTACGACATCACAAGCTATATTCCAACTTGGAAAAATGATCCTTCGGCATGGATAGGGTCTAGTACCTAGGCTACATCATGGATCAAAATAATGTGCATGTGGATCCAACCAAGATCCAGGTCATCTGTGACTGTCCATCCCCAACCACACTCACTGAGCTTCAAATCTTCTTAGGCCTTTCCAATTTCTATCGCAGGTTCGTGTTGGGATTATCCCATATTGCATGGGCCCTCAACCAAGTAACCAAGGGTGGAGGTAAGGAAAAATTTGTGTGGTGCCTTCTCCAAAAACAATCATTTGATGATTTAAAAATACGTTTGTGCTAAGCCCCAGTACTTTCATTACCAGACCTGCAACAACCCTTTGAGATCGAGACATATACTTCAAACTATGTTGTGGGTGTATTTCTCACTCAGCACGACCACCCCATGGCCTATCATAGTGAGACACTATCAGATATTGTATGTAAGTACCCTACTTATGACAAATAAATGTACTCCATTGTGAAAGCATGCCACCAGTGGAGACATTACATTCTCGGGAAGGAGACAATAATCCACATAGATCATAAACCATTGTAGTTCATGTAGACATAAGGAAAATTGTAGAATGACCGCCATCAGAAGTGGTCGACATACTTTCCACAGTTCCACCTCAACATCAAGTATAAAACATGAAGTACCAACTGAGCCATTGATTTCCTCAGTTGACCTCCAACCATGAAACTCACCACAATGCTAGAATCTTGTGGCCATGAGACCTATGGATGGCCCAACCTCTATAAGATAGACCCTAACTTTGCCACCACATACCAAATGTTGGGTGCAAACTTAGTTGTCACTAATTTCTATCTTCAAGACGGGATATTGTGTCGACTGGGCCATCTCTACATTCCATCAAGTGAGTGAGGGAAGATGATTTGGGAATCTCACTATAGTTAGGTGGCAGGACACTTCGACGTTGAAAATACAATGGCAATATTGCAGAAACATTTCTACTGGACAAAACTTCGACAAGATGTCAACAAGTATTTCAGGTCCTTCACTTCCTATGATATTGCCAAACCGACCACTAAGAAACATGGTTTGTACACCCCCCTTCCTACTCCTGATAGGCCATGGGAATCCATCTCAATGGACTACATGTTGGGTCTTCCATCCACCAAGAGGGGAATCGACTGTGTCTTTGTGGTTGTTGATCGCTTTTCCAAGATGGCGATCATGGCTGCCTGCAAGAAGAGCATCACAACAGAGGCCACTACCAAGCTCTTATTTGAATGAGTTTGGGTACATTTTAGAATCCCACAAACCATTGTCTCAAATCAGGACAGTTGGTTCCTCAACACATTATGTTCGAGCCTTTGGTCACTGTTGGACACCAAGCTCACTAATTCCACTGCCTTCCACCCCCATACAGGTGGCCAAACTGAGGTCATCAATCAGTTGATAGTGCATATCCTGCGCATGTAAAATTCCAAGGACACCTGCACATGGGATGAGAGTCTTCCCTATGTTCATCATAGCTACAACAAAGCCCTACATAGCTCAAACGACCACAACCCCTTTCAGTTTGGGTTGGGATTCCAACCATTGGGTCCCATGGATGTTTCACTACCTCTTCTGACCACCCCGACCGATTCATCACCTTCTCCAACTAAAGTTGACAAAGCCTCCCAGTTCATTCAGTGGATCCATCACATCCGCCAATAGGTTCAAGATATTTTAAAGAAGTCCAATTCCAAGTACAAGAAGTGCCATGATCAACACCAGGTGCCACACAAATTTCAGGTGGGAGACAAAGTGTGGTTACACTTGCAGAAAGAACGCCTTACAGGGCCCCATCGAAAGATTTTCCTACTCTGTTATGGACCTTAAACCATCACCTTTGGCCATACTTACCACCATTGTTGGACACCTCAGAGATAGGAGAACAATTGACACCAACAGAGATCAACCATGATTGCATGCAACAGGAATCCAATGATCATATTGTGGACACATAGGTCAAGGGCACTCTCCAGCAAAGGATCCAAGTTTATTGAGTTATCAAAGCAAGGCAACTCCTGCACCAAGGCAAGTGGCTCACCCGGGGCCAAATTCAACACAAATTTCCTCATCTGATGGGGGAAATCAATGCAATGGAGATTATTGATTCCTAATGTCGGAGGATTGATCCATATGGATGTCAGTGGCCTTCCACCTATTCCAACTAGCTCATTTTGTCAGTTGTTTCCTAGTTTTCGGGTCCCTGACTTACGGGGCCGTTTTGAGGTCCTAAACAACATTTTTAGGGATCACCACAGTCATATGTGGTTGAATTTAGAATCTAATTGGAACATGTGTAGTCCACATATAGACCTTTCCAACGAGATATCGTGCGCCTAAAATAGAGATCATATGAAAAAGTTACGACCCCGAGAATTTGATGTACTAGCTTACCCCAACGGGGCCAACATGAATTTTGGCGCTTCATCTCCTAGGGTTAGGTTTTTTGATGTCTAGTGTTTTGAAATTCTTGTTTATTGTAAAAAAAGCTTGGAGAACCTCATTGTAACCATCTTCTTTTGAATGAGTGCATCTGTCACATCTCTTCTCATAGATAAGCTACCACCATTCTAGCAAGCTTTTTTTCCGTTGCATTTTACAGTTTCATCACATTTTCTTATTGAATAGAAATCAGTTTTACTGTATCTTTGTTATTCTTGTGTCTCTGTGTTAAGAATAATAATACTATGTATTCATTTTCATTCTAATCATAAAATCTGGATCATGGGATCTCTGTCACTTACAATAATCTTTGGGTTTCCATGTAGCTTTTGAACTGTCTCCATGAATGTAGTGTCAACTATATTGTCTTTGAAAGGATGAGAGAGTGCAAAAAAGTGTGTGTACTTGGTAAGTCTATCAACAATCGTCATGATGACACTCTTTCCTTCAGACTTTAGTAACCCCGTGATGAAATCCATGGAAACCTCCTCTGAGTGCTAACTTGAGATGGCTAATGGTTGTAAAATACCCGGGGTTTTAATTGTTTCCACCTTATTTTGTTGGAAAACCAAACATTCTACCAAAAACCTTTGAACATTAGTTTTAAGACCATCCCAAAAAATTCCTTCTTGATCTTTGTACCATAGTGAATCATTTTTCCATGTAAATGTATATGATGCATTAGAATCCTGCTACAACCTTTGAATGAGATTCCACACTTTTTCTTCATTCTTCCATTCATCCCTTGCTTCTGTTATCCATTCAGGTTGGATGATATAGATATCACAAAGAAAGGCCTCAACATCTTCATCCTTTCTTGAGAGTGCATCTGCCAAAACATTTTGCTTCCCTTTTTTGTAGATGATTTTAAAATCATAACCCAACATCTTGGTCACCCATTTTTGTTCTTCTGAATATAGTCTTTGTTCGAAGAATTATTTAAGACTATCATGATCTGGTTTTTACCTTGAAGTCACTACCTATTAGGTAAGGGTGTCATTGCTTCAATGCATGTAGTATTGCCATTATTTCCTTCTCATAAATGGGTTTGTGTAAGTCCTTTCTCTTGAGTGGATGAATTTCAAAAGAAAGGGGCCTTCCTTCTTGCATTAGAATAACACCAATTCCATTTCCTGAGGCATCACATTCCACAATAAAGGTTTTTGTGAAATCTAGTGTGGTCAAGACAAGAGATTTGCACATCACCTCTTTAAATTGTTCAAAATCTTGAGTTTCCTTTGGAGTCCATGAAAATGCATCCTTCTTAGTTAGTGCCATTAAAGGTGTTTTTATTCTTCCATAGTTCTGAACAAACTTGCAGTAGTAACCTATTAAACCCAAAAATCCTCTAAGATTCTTCAATGTTTTGGGAGTCGACCAGTCCATCATGGCCTTAATCTTGTTAGGGTCTACCTTGACACCTTCATGAGATACAATACGACCCAAATAATCTACCTCCTTCACCCCAAATAAACATTTGGATGGTTTGGCATATAACTATTGCTCCTTTAGTAGTTGTAGCACCCTGTCAACATGTCGAACATGATCCTCCCAAGACTTGCTATAGATTAGTATATCATCAAAAAATACTAACACATATTTTAGAAGGAAGGGCTTGAAAATGGAATTCATCAACCCTTGGAATGTGGAAGGTGCATTTGTAAGGCCAAAAGGCATGACCAAAAATTCTTAATGGTCTTCATGAGTTATGAATGTTGTTTTTGGGATATCTGCTTCCTTCATTCTAATTTGATGATACCCTGAACGAAGATCCAAATTTGTGAAGTAGATTGCTCCATGTAGTTCATCTAAAAATTCATCCATGATGGAAATGGGAAACTTATATTTAATGGTGATATTGTTGAGCTCTCTATAATCTGGACACATATGCCATGAACCCTCTTTCTTGTGTACCATTATCACTGGTGCAGAGTAAGAACTTTGGCTAGGTCTAATAATGCCAACCTCTAAACTTTGTTCAACCATATGCTCAATTTCACTCTTATGGGCATAAGGGTATCTGTAATTCATGATGTTAGGAGGAACACTCCCAGAAATTAGGTGAATAGCATGATCATGATCACAAGTGGGTGGAAGACCTCTGGGAATATCTTCAAATACTTTGGAATGCTTATTAATAATCCCTTGGAGATCTAGGGGAATAGATGGCTTAGATGTTTGAACATATAGTGAGCATAGTTGTACAATTACACCTTGATGCCCATTTTTCAATAATTTTTTCATGCCATTAGAGCTTATAACCTTACTAGGTTTCCCTATGATACCCCTTAACTCAATTTCCTTTCCTTCCAATGAAAATTTCATGAAAATTTCTTGAAAATTAAAATCCATTGTTCCCAATGATTGTAACCATTGGAGTCCTAGTATGACATCAAAACCACCCATGGGTATAGAAATTATTGGACTATTCATTACATATTCCCCCATAGTAAGATTGATCTTATGGAATTTTCCTGTCAATTGATAGCTCCTCCATTTTCAATTATTACTTCAAACTATGGTGCTGGATATATAAAGTAATTGAGAGCTTTGACTAATTTATAGTGAATGAAATTATGAGTACTACCAGAATCAATTAGAACTATTACATTTTTCTTTTTGATATGTCCTTCGATCTTGAGGATTTGAGGAGTGTTAATTCTAGCCAATGCATTACATGATATGGTGGGAGTCAACTCTTCAGAAAAAATCTCTTCTACGTTTTCATCTTGAGATGGTTCTTGTTCTTATTCCTCTTCACAATCTATGTAGAATAATTTCTTCTCACCACACTTATGTCCCTTACTATACTCGTTGTCACAATTAAAGCATAAACCTTTTGCTTTTATTTCCTCCAATTGTTGATGTGTCAACCTTGTAGGTTGAGGTGGTTTAGAAGAAGGAACATTATTCTCTCGTTATATGTTAGGAGTGGTCCTTCTAGTATCCATAGCCATATTTTTACTTTCAACATTTCTCACCACCCTGAATGCATTCTCCAATGATTTGGGTTCGCAAAGGCGAACCTCGTGTTGAATGTTATCATTTAAAGTTCCTATGAATACATCAATCAGGTGCTCATCTGGAATATTTGTTACCTTTATATTCAATCTTTGGAATTTCTCAATGTTCTCTGCAAATGAACCCTTTTTCTTGATATTTATCAATTGGCTAAAGAAGGTATTGCTCCTTGTATCCTCATAGTGTGCTATCATTTCTTTCGTGAAAATTGTCCAAGTGACAAGTGATTTGTGAGAACAAAGCCATCAATACAAAGCACACTAATTGGATTATAATTATAAATACACAATTCATAGCGTTTTTGTGTGTGGAACATCATGTATATCAAAGAACTGCTCCATATGTAGTATCCATGTGATTGGATCCTTGCCATCAAACTTCCTCATATTGATCTTAGGAAAGTGGTTGGTCTTCAACCCAAAGTTGGAGTTTCTCTAGTCTTGATTCATATTCCTTGTTTCCTCATCATGAATTTCATGGGATATGTTGACACTTGGAACTGAAATTTGGTTGCAGCAAATCAATCCCGAGGCAACCTCGAGCCACTTTGGATTGGAAGATGCCCCCTCCCAACCTGAGAGGGATCTCTTGAACAATGTCACAACATGAGCTTAGGTAAGCATGAAATGGTGGGCAGATTTATGGGTAAATGATAGTCTTGGATTTTTAAAGTTTGGGGGTTAAACTAGGGAAATGGTCCATTGGGCATGGATTCAAGTGAAAACCGAGGAAAGAAGATAATAGCAGCGATCATATAACTTGCGGAAAGTGAGGAAAAGTAAGTCTATCTTTCAGCGATTTGATAATCATGATGCGGTAGCAGAAAAAGGAAAGGAAAGGCTGATGTAGCAGAGAATATATGCATAATTCTGGAAGTGTAGACTGGTCTTACACCCACTGATAGCTGGTGCAGAGGAAAAATAGTAAACAATTACAGAAAACCAAAATTCATTCGCTATAGTAGTGGTCGTACTAAATTATAACAAAGCACATCAGTTAGGAATATGAAATGAAATGAAGATACAGGAAAACAAACTTGTACACAGTTGTGACGGAATAAGGAAGAAATAAACAATATGATAATGACAACACATCAACTGTGGGTAAGGAGCATATAAAATAAGTTCCAAACAAATTTAACACAACTGAAATAAGGAAGAACATACTGAAGGAAATCGATCGTGATGAATCTCACAGTCTCAAGTAAATACATCATCTATATTAGCTCATTCCTGGCTTACAAAATAACTTAGCATACCCAGGAACCCTTCTTCACAAGAGTTTTAATCCCCAGCGCTGCCCTTGTGCCCCCTATTCTTTGTTTCCTCCAACGATTATATTACCTATAGCATTCACAACACGTTACATAAAAAGAAAATGAAATGGTTCGCCTTCTGGAACTGTGCGACTGCCAGATGCTCTGCAGGCTACCTAAACCGTCGCTAATCATTTTGATAGGAGGAGTTATAGATGAACGATTTGGTATGGTTTAACTTTAATGCAGAGTTCTCATCGTGCTGGAATTGGAATTAGTGGAATTAGTGTAGGATGAGAAGGTTATGCATGTGTCCTTCTTGGCATACTCTTTGAATTGGATGTTTCGGCCGTAGCTGGTGAAGTCATTCTTTATGACATTGGAGTTGTTTGCATAGCTCTTGAAATTATGAACGCCCACGTTACTGTTAGTGCCATAGTTTTTTTTAAATGATGATCAGGAACATTGTTGTTGGATCCATAGTTAGTGAAATCGCTATTGGCTGCACTAGCCTCGCTACTGTAGGTTGCAAAACCTTCGTCTTCAATATTAGTCTGCGGGGCGTAATTTGCAAACACTTGAGATCGTCCTTTTCCATTTGGCCATATTTATTGAAATCGTCCTTTGCCTCGTTGTCTCCGTCTCAATAATTTTTGAAACTGTTGGTGCTAGAACTGGCTCCGACCTTGCAGTGCTTGAAATCTTTTCCATGATAACTCTGGAAATCTGCGTCCCCAACGACAACTTTCTCGTCTCCAGTCACCGCTATTATTCGAGTGCAAAGGAGGTTTGCAGCAGTGCAAAAGGAAGCGATGTGGTAGGGAAGAATGTGATTTTTGATGTATCCAACAAAGACGGTGACTAAAGTTGCGTTGAGCGGCGATGCCTTCTCCAACAAGAAGGCTGGGAGCCTCGCATTCGGCAATACGTGGTGCCAGAATTGTAACAGTGAAGCCTTGGCTGCAAATGGATGATCTGATCTGCCATGGAAGATCGGGATAATAAACGATACCACCAACAATAGTGCCAATATATTCGCACATAGTCTCTGATATTTTTCCATTTCGGCCTGTACCTTCAGCCCTTCCAGTGCCATTTCTTCAATTTTCTGCATAGCCAAAACTTTGTGTTGACAAAAGAATCCATGCATTCAAACAACATCGATTCCAACTTTCGAAGTGCTGAAATATTCATCTGAATGTCTGATCGAGGCTTTGTGACCATAACCTCTATCATCGATCCATTTGCAGAGCTCTGGTAAGATGGAACGAACTCAACAATGTGATCGACCACAGAGATAAACCAACCAATTTCCTTGCGCCACTTAGACTTCCTTTCCCCTGCCAAGGGCTCCAATCTCCATAGCTCACCAAAATGGAAGATGATAGATTGGTAATAGCATTAGACAAGGCCATAGCTGAAGAGACACCCTTCTTTCCTCCAGACATGTCCTCCCCGAGTAATAGCTTGGCAAACCTTTCTATCACGAGTTCAACATCAAGGGACACAGATGGAGCGTTGTTTGTCGATGAAAATACTCATAAATTGCCTGCCAGTGAGGGAGTTTCCCCTGGAATGATCGTCAAAAATGGGCTCATCTAGCATGAGATCGAGACCCATAAGTTGAGCTACTACGTTTGGGATTATGTGTTTCTGGTCATTTTCCACTGGCAAATCTTTCGCAGACTTCCTTGGAGAATATTCTAGCTCCTATTTGGCAACTTCTTTTTTTGGAAGCTCAAAGCCAAATAGAATATCATTCACATTGGATTCGCTTTTCTTGCCAAAATCCCAAACTATTTTGCGGAGCCTCCAAATGTAATCCCTATACTGAAAATTTGAATGCCACTTGCAAAAGTTAATTTTAAATGATAAAACTAAGGTCATCTCCAGTAGTACCATTCTCCCGTTGACCACCACATTCAAAGAGGATTAGTTAAACTGCTACTATTTTCTTTAGCGAGTTTCAGCGTTTAGCGCCAGCTAAAAATACAATTGATCATTTATCCCTTGAAAGGAATTGGAGATTCACATTGAATTACACCATCCAAATCACTAAATGTCCATCAATTGCTCCAAACATATATTTGGAGTTAACTATGGCATTCTCAACATATCTTTAGTATCAGTGTCGGTATGTCTTCACTACTTGTTCAATGCACCGCCGACAGAGGGGACAATCTGATAAGTGTGATGAGAATGATGTACAGCAGTACATATGACCACACAGAACAAAGATTGCATTATATTCATGTTCCAAACATATTAGACACAGATCTCGCATTGGATTGTCTCTTTTCACATCATGACCATGTTGGCTTCCTGCATCGTTCTGGTCCCCTTCATGGGCATTCTGCTCCCTTTGCTGAGCTGCAACTATCATTACCCTTCTTTTCCATTCACAATGTATTCTCCTTTCCATAATATTCCTGAGGGCATGTGTTGTCATTAAATACACACCGAAAATTGTGAAGCCTAGAGATGAAAACTTGAACCACCTTGCCGATTTCCCAAGATTTGCAATAAGTTGGTCAATAAACTTTGGGGAGACATAAAATGGCCCTTTGGTAGGCTTCTGGATTCGAATTGTCCCTATATCATCTTTCATGGCCAACAACAGTCAGAGTAGTGCCTGTGGGAAGTACTTTCTTGACTCACTTCACTCCAAGCATCTTAAGGCCTTGCAAATAGTCTAGTGTACCACGTACAGGTGACCGGCCAGATTCTTCAAAAACTTCACTTGCAACAGTTAATTCTAAGCCTCTTGCCCCACGAGCACCAACAACATATACTCTGTCTGTTCCATCCTCTAGATACCATGGGACCTCTTTGCTTATTGGAAGCATCAAAGCAGAGTCTGGAATCCAGCCCACATCATTGTGCTTTTAAAAAATGTTGCTCGGCCATATCCTCCAAAATAACACATCTAAGACTGTTGTTTTGGCAATTAATCAGTGTTTTAGATCCGACTCATCCAACAACTGAAACAACCAAAGGTAAGACTTCACTTGTTGTATCCAGAAGTAAATCTTCCAATTTGTTCTCGGAGAGTTGCAGCAGCTAAAGAGAGGACATCCCTCCTAGTGCAAAAAGTAGGCTTCCAGAGAGCAAATTATGACCTAGATATAACATGATCAATCCAGTGAGGTTTCTCATCTCCTAGGGTATACTACCAGTGCAACGATTTTTAGTCAAAGAGAGATAAAACAGAGTTTGAGAAAGATGGCCTACGCTTCCAGGTAAGTCTCTCTTAAGAGCATTGTTCCGAAGAGAGAGTTTTTGCAGACTGGTGTAGTTAGAAAGTGCTCCAAATATGGGATTGGAGTCGGCACTAACCAAACGATTTTGAGAAAGATAAAGTCTCTCAAGATGTTGCAGCTTGTCAAATTCCTGAGGTATGCCTCCCGTTAAGACATTACTAGATAGTGAAAGCTTCAAAAATTGAGAGCAATTTTCGAAATCTGTTACAACATAGGCTCCATATAGGGATGGTACTTTCTCGTAAAGTGCCAAGAACAGTAGACCAGGTACCTTCATCCATTGGGTGACCTTAACATGAAAGCTGTAATTCTGAGTTCTCCTGCCAGTGAAATCACCATCGGAAACTTTTAATGGAGTCGCAAGAGCATGTGCAACCAATATTTTCCCATGACCGGCTGCTCAACCAGGCCTTAGGACTATGAAAATGTCGTTCTCCTAAGGATAGATATCAACTTCGAAATCCCCGGCAATGGGGCCAAAATGTTGACACTCAGAACTGAATTTGGGTTGCAACAAATCAATCCCGAGGAAACCTTGAGCCATTTATGATTGGAAGCTTCCCCCTCCCAACATGAGAGGGATCTCTCGAACAATGTCACAACATGAGATTAGGTAAGCATGAAATGGTGGGCAGATTTATGGGTAAATGATAGTCTTGGATTTTTAAAGTTTGGGGGTTAAACCAGGGAAATGGTCCATTGGGCATGGAGTCAAGTGAAAACTGAGGAAAGGATATAATAGCAATGATCATATAACTTGCGGAAAGGGAGGAAAAGTAAGTCTATCTTTTAGCGATTTGATAATCATGATGCGGTAGCAGAAAAAGGAAAGGAAAGGCAGATCTAGTAGAGAATATATGTAGAATTCTGGAAGTGTAGACTAGTCTTACACCCGCTGATAGCTGGTGTAGAGAAAAAATAGTAAACAATTACAGAAAACCAAAATTCATTCGCTATAGCAGTGGTCGTACTAAATTATAACTAAGCACATCAGTTAGGAATATGAAATGAAACGAAGATACAGGAAAACAAAATTGTACACAGTCATGATAGAATAAGGAAGAAATAAACAATATGATAATGACAACACATCAATTGTGGGTAAGGATCATATAAAATAAGTTCCAAACAAATTTAACACAACTGAAATAAGGAAGAACATACTGAAGGAAACCGACTGTGATGAATCTCACAGTCTCAAGTAAATACATCATCTATATTATTTCATTCCTGGCTTACAAAATAACTCAGCATACCCAGGAACCCTTCTTCGCAAGAGGTTTATTCCCCAGTGCTGCCCTCACGCCCCCTTTTCTCTGTTTCCTCCACCGATTATATTACATATCACATTCACAACACGTTACATAAAAAGAAAATGAAACGGTTGGCCTTCTGGAACTGTGCGACTTCTAGATGCTCTGCAGGCTACTTGAATCGTCGCTAATCATTTTGACAGGAGGAGTTATAGATGATCGCTTTGGTATGGTTTAACTTTAATGCAGAGTTCTCATCGCGCTGGAATTGGAATTAGTGGAATTAGTGTAGGATGAGAAGGTTATGTCTGTGTCGTTCTTGGAATACTCTTTGAATTGGATGTTTTGGCCGTAGCTCGTGAAGTCATTCTTTACGACGTTGGAGTTGTCTGCGTAGCTCTTGAAATTCAGAACGCTCGCGTTACTGTCAGTGGCATAGTTTTTTTAAAATGATGATCAAGAACATTGTTGTTGGATCCATAGTTAGTGAAATCGCTATTGGCTGCACTGGCTCCGCTACTGTAGGTTGCAAAACCTTTGTCTTCAATATTAGTCTGTGGGGCGTAATTTGTAGACACTTGAGATCGTCCTTTGCCATCTTTGCCATATTTCTTGAAATCATCCTTTACCTCATTGTCTCCGTCTAAATAATTTTTGAAACTGTCGGTGCCAGAAATGGCTCCGACCTTGCAGTGTTTGAAATCTTTTCCATGATAACTCTGGAAATCCGTGTCCCCAACGACATCTTTCTCGTCTTCGATCACCGCTATTCTTCGAGTGCAGAGGAGGTTTGCAGCAGTGTAGAAGGAAGCGATGTGGTCAGGAAGAGTGTGATTTGCGATGTATCCAGCAAAGACGGTGACTGAAGTTTCATTAAGCGGCGATGCCTTCTCCAACAAGAAGGCTGGGAGCCTCACATTCGGCAATACGCGGCTCCAGAATCGTAACAGTGAAGCCTTGGCTGCAAATGGATGATCTGATCCACCATGGCAGATCGACATAATAAACGATACCACCAGCAACAATGCCAATATATTCGCATAGAGTCTCTGATCTTTTTCCATTTCGGTCTGTACCTTCATCCCTTCCAGTGCCATTGCTTCAATTCTTTGCATAGCCAGAACTCTGTGTCGACAAAAGAATCCATGCATTCAAACAAAATCGCTTCCAACTTTCGAAGTGCTTAAATATTCATCTGAAGGTCCGATCGAAGCTTTGTGACCATAACCTCTATCATCAATCCATCTGCAAAGATCTGGTAAGATGGAACAAACTCAACAATATGATCGACCAATCGATTTCCTTGCGCCACTTAGCCTTCCTTTCCCCTGCCAAGGGCTCCAATCTCCATAGCTCACCAAAATGGGAGCTGATAGATTGGTAATAGCATTAGACAAGGCCATATATGAAGAGACACCCTTCTTTCCTCCAGACATGTCCTCCCCGAGTAATATCTTGGAAAAACTTTCTATCACGAGTTCAACATCGGGGGACACAGATGGAGCGCTGTTTGTCGATGAAAATACTCAGAAATTGCCTGCCAGTGAGGGAGTTTCGCCTGGAATGATCGTCAGAAATGGGCTCATCTAGCATGAGCTCGAGACCCATAAGCCAGGCTACGACGTTTGGCATTCTGCGTTTCTGGTCATTTTCCACTAGCGAATCTTTCGTAGACTTCCTTGGAGCGTCTTCTAGCTCCCATTTGGAAACTTCTTTTTTTGGAAGCTCAAAGCCAAATAGAATATCGTTCACATTGGATTCGCTTGTCCTGCCAAAATTCCAAACTATTTCGCGGAGCCTCCAAATGTAATCTTTGGACTGAAAATTTGAATGTCACTTGCAAAAGTTAATTTTAAATGATAAAACTAAGGTCCTCTCCAGTAGTACCATGCTCCCTTTGAACACCACATTCAAAGAGGATTAGTTAAACTGCTACTATTTTCTTTAGCGAGTTTCAGCATTTAGCGCCAGCTAAAAATACAATTGATCATTTATCCCTTGAAAGGAATTGGTGATTCACATTGAATTACACCATCCAAATCACTAAATGTCCATCAATTGCTCCAAACATATATTTGGAGTTACCTGTGGCATTCTCAACATATCCTTAGTATTAGTGCCGGTATGTCTTCACTACTTGGTCAATGCTCCGCCGACAGAGGGGACAATCTGATAAGTGTGATGAGAATGATGTACAGTAGCACATATGACCACACGGAACAAAGACTGCATTATATTCATGTTCCAAACATATTAGAAACAGATCTGGCATTGGATTGTCTCTTTTCACATCATGACCATGTTGGCTTCCTACATCGTTTTGGTCCCCTTCATGGGCATTATGCTCCCTCTGTTGAGCTGCATCTCTCATTACCCTTCTTTTCCATTCACGATGTCTTCTCCTTTCCATAATATGCCTAAGGGCATGTGTTTTCATTAAATACACACCAAAAATTGTGAAGCCTAGAGATGCAAACTTGAACCACCTTGCCCATTTCCCAAGATTTGCAATAAGTTGGTCAATAAACTTTGGGGAGACATAAAATGGCCCTTTGGTAGGCTTATGGATTTGAATTGTCCCTATATCATCTTTCATGGCCAACAAAAGTCAGAGTAGTGCCTGTGGGAAGTACTTTCTCGACTCTCTTCACTCCAAGCATCTTAAGGCCTTGCAAATAGTCTAGTGTACCACGTACAGGTGACCGACCAGATTCTTCAAAAACTTCAATTGCAACAGTTAATTCTAAGCCTCTTTCCCCACGAGAACCAACAACATATACTCTGTCTGTTCCATCCGCCATATACCATGGGACCTCTTTGCTTATTGGAAGCATCAAAGCAGAGTCTGGAATCCAGCCCGCATCATTGTGCTTTTAAAAAATATTGCTCGGCCATCTCCTCCAAAATAACACATATGAGAATGTTGTTTTGGCAATTAATCGGTGTTTTAGATATAACTCGTCGAACAACCGAAACAACCAAAGGTAAGACTTCAGTTGTTGTATCTAGAAGTAAAGCTTCCATTTTTTTCTCGGAGAGTTGCAGCAGCTAAAGAGAGGACATCCCTCCTAGTGCAGAAAGTAGGCTTCCAGAGAGAAAATTGAGACCTAGATATAACGTGATGAATCCAGTGAGGTTGCTCATCTCCTGGGGTATACTACCAGTGCAACGATTTTCAGTCAAAGAGAGATAAAACAGAGTTTGAGAAATATGGCCTATGCTTCCAGGTAAGTCGCTCTTAAGAGCATTGTTTCGAAGAGAGAGTTTTTGTGGACTGATGCAGTTAGAAAGTGATCCAAATATGGGAGTGGAGTCGGCACTAACCAAACGATTCTAAGCAAGATAAATTCTTTCAAGATGTCACAGCTTTTCAAATTCCCGAGGTATTCTTCCCATTAAGACATTACTAGATAGTGAAAGCTTCAAAAGCTGAGAGCAATTTCCGAAATCTGTTACAACGGGATACATTATTACTTTCAGGTGGCCTCTATATTAGAAACTTTTTCAATCCTTCCATGATCTCCCCTTTTAAACAATCCATCTTAGTATCCATTATCGCTTCCAGCGTAGCTTCAGTTGAATCCATCATCCCTTATAGTTCATCTTTTGTTATTGCCTTCTTTTGTAAATCATTTATGTCCCTGTGCATTTCTTCACCTTCATCAAGAGTCCAAGTAGGACTGTCTGAAGGTTTATTTGGTGTAGAATTTCCATTTTTTGGTGGTATGTTCGCCAAGTATCACTGCAAGGTAGGAATTCCTAATTATCTTAGGAAGAGGTCCTCACATACAAGGGAGTGCCAGGTGCTATAACTCTATGATATACGTGTGGGGTCCAACAATAGTACTCGACCCAATATTTCAGAGCACTAACTAAGGAGGTTTGACAATGCCCTTATCCGTACTATCTGACTACCCATGTACTATAGAGTGATCTCCCTGAGTGTTCTTCTTAGTGTACTATAACAACAAGACGACCAAAAGGTTTACTCTGTAAGTCTCAGGATTCTAGGGGGTCTCACGATATATGTCAGGTATGTGGGAGGACAAATACGTAGTAGTGTTTTCTAATTCACAATTGCTCGAAATGATCCTTTCGATATACTCTAGGTACGTGGAAGAACCACATTGTCCCCATGTTGTAGCGTTGGCTAGTAACGACAACTCCTACATTTAGAGATGTTGGAACACATCTATACCTAAAACAATCCCTAATTTTCTCTCAAATTTATGTGATACTCATTTTATCCCACTTTATTATACTTTTTGAATCACCCCAATTGGATCATCTAGTCAAAAGATATGCAAATTTCCAAAAACAAATGCACATTTTAAACCCTAATTTGGAGGTTGTTTTGCAAGCCGACCTTTCTTCTATTGTATCTTTAAAATTGTGACCCTTTTGGGTATAAAATTTTGTTTTGTAGTTCTCTAATATTTCCTCTTTGTAATTCCATAGGTCTGATCAAAACTGGATGTTCCAAGCGAAAGTTATGGTAACTTCCCCACACCTTGCTGATTTTTGGCCTTTCCAGGAGAACGTAGTTGTAAAGTGCTCCAAGTGCATAATATGTGATATATTATTCTAAAACTTGCACCATAAATACTACAGACTTTCCATTTTCCAATGAAACTGGTCTCACTTAATTTGGGTACTCAATCAAGAATGTATCATTGTTTTACCTGGAACACCTATTTGAGACTAGTTAATAGGACTAGTCAGCTACCCTATCTTACACATGGTGTATCTCCAAAATTAGGATGAACCAGAAGTTGAAATTTGTACCATATATACCTTGATAATTCCTCTTAATACAATCCTAGTTTCACAGCTGGAATCAACAGATAAAATTTTTTATAGTGAAAATTACTATATGACTAAATTTAGAATGATTCAGAAACCCAATCTTCCACATAATATATCTCTGAGAGTGTAAATCCCCATAATTTGATATTTTTATCAACATTACCTTGATTCATCTAATAAATATCCCCCAAGGATTTCCTTCTGAAACATCCCAGAAAAAAAGTTATAGAAAAAATTCCAAGGTGTCTCGGATGCAACAACGAAACCCCAAGACCTTGAGCTCTCACACCAAATGTTAGGAAACAAATATCCAAATAGAATAAAAACATTAGAATAAGTACTCCATGACTTGACAAAGATAATTTCATATAATAAGCCTCTTCGAGGGGGAAACCTCCTTATACAACACATAAATGCACAAATACTGGATGATTCCAAATGAAATGGTTTACTTGGTATATATAGGAGACTAGGAGGTACAATTACAACTAATGGAGCCAAGCGTATATAAATAATATAACAATACTAATGTAATATTCCCCAATTAAGGGGTAATGTTCCACTATTTAGGGCTTAACAAACTCTAACTTTTTGTATCACTAGATACTGAGAACTAGAAGGATTTCATTTTCCAATCTCCAAGCATCTATTCCTCTCTTAGGCTCTCAAGGGCCACTTACTCTTAAAA
>ML840140.1:0-33161 GCA_009831015.1 Picea engelmannii | reverse complement strand
CTCTTCTCAATATTTTTTTTTTTTTCCATTTAAACTATTGAATATTTATGTTTCCACATATTATATTACATTTGGTACCTTACAAGTGGTATCATAGCACTTTCCTTGGCAGGAATTGTGGGTTGATTTTTTTTTCCAGGGTAGAGATGTATTCCGATGTCTTAAAAGTACAATGATCTGTCATTCAACGCATAAATCTATGGTCGAGGAAGCATACACACATGAAATATGAGAGGTTTTTAAGGTCACATTGTTGGACACCCTTGTAACCCATGTTGGTACCCCTTTGAGTGGTAGCGCATCAGACAATGCATGTATACGGACTAGCCTGGGTATCCTGAAACCCTTCATAGATCAACTAATCGACCTCCTGACTGTTATAGTTACACCATGAACAATAATCGGGAAGATAATATCTAGTACCTAGGTAATTGGGTAGTACAGATAAGGGTATGGTATATCCTCCTTAGTTGGTGCTCTGAGATATTGGGCTGAGTACTATTGTTCGACCCCACACATATATCAGAGAGCTATAGCACAGGGCAAACCCTTGTCTGTAGAAAATTTGAAAATCCTAACCCTTGGGACAGAAACATAATAGAAAGGAACAAACAAGATCTATTGTTGTGCAACTTTGCCTCTTGCATTCGGGTTGTGAAATTACTACACATTTCTTCCTGTTAAGAATCTTGGCATTTCGCCACTACAATATTATTCAGATCGAAGTATAACGTCGTGGGAGTAAAAAAAAAATGATTATAGTGGTCTCATCGACACCCTTATTTGGTACCTATCCCATTGGAATCCTCTCTTTTCCGTGATTACTTTGGTACTTATCATTTTTAAGCCATTTTTTCATGGACCCGACATTGTTTCCCGACACCCTTATTTGGGCCCTATTCCATTGGATTCCCCTTTTTTCCATGATCATCATGATACCTATAACCTATCACCATTTTTCTCTGTGGTCCCATCCACCCTTCTCGACACCCTTATTTTCCGCCTATCCCATTGGCTTCCTCTCTTTTCCTCGTATGTCATGATACCTCTCACCTGTAATTTTTTCAGTGCGAACCCGCCTCCCCATTTTTTTCTCTACCCAAACGGCCACCACCCACGCCCAAGAAATCAATACCTTGATTTTTGATAACCTCCAGAACAACAAGGATATCAATACTCTCAATTCCAACATTAGAAGGATTACCTTTGTTCATACTGTACAAGACCAATGTTCCCACGTCAAAGACAAACTCAACCAATTGATGGGCCACTCCCTAAACCCTACCTCTTTTGAACAACCTTCCTATAAGGAAGACAATGACTCTTCCCATTACCAAGGTCCTCATTCCACCACATTCCTCAAGACCTATACCTTACCATAATTGAGGTAAACAAATTTTATGGCTAAGATCCCTCAGGCTGGGTAACTCAAATGGAACATTATTTCTCTTTGCATGGAATTACTAATGATTTATCCAAGCTTCATCATGGTATCCTACATCTGGATCCAGAACGTTGGCAATGGTAGAAATGGTGTAGAAAGGAATGCCAAGGGTATGTTTCCTGGACACAGTTTGTTGAAGAGATTTATGACTTCTTTAACTCTGACACCCATCATTTAGGTTGTTTGACCAAGTTGAAGCAGTCTGGGATAATGGAAGACTTTATTTCTTCCTTTGAGCACTTTTCTTTCAAAATGGAGGGCATGTTAGATTCCTTCTTCTGGGAATGCTTTATAAGTGGCCTGAAAGATGAAATTTGTGCCCATGTTCTCATGGTTCACCGCAAAATTGGTTGGAAGCTACTCAACGAGACAAGGAAGCACAAAAGATTGTCTCCTACCATACCATAAAACCATGTTTTCTTCCTCACCCTAAACCCACCAATCCTACCCCTCCTACAACCCCCCTCAAGATCCATAAATTAAACCGAGAAGAAATGGTTGAATGCCAACTCAAGGGTCTTTGTTATAATTGTGATGAAAAATATTTTCCAGGGCACAAGTGTAAGGAACCAAACATTTTTATGGCCATCGCTGAGGATGTTTCTGAAGAGGAGGCATTTTTCCCCCTCTGTGGAGGAACTACCACCACTAGTTGATCTAACTCCACCCTCTGATCCACCAAAATTTAAACTGGTGATTTCACATAATTCCCTCACTCACTTCTCTACTCCCTAGACCCTCAAGTTAATTGGCTACATTAATAATAAAAAATTATTCATCCTCATTGAAGGTGGTAGCACCCATAATTTTATTCATCAATGCATTGCCCAAGAAGTCAATTGTTATATCCATGCAGTCAATAATTTTTAAATCATGATTTCTGTTGGAGGTTCCATGAAATGTGGAGGATGTTGTGAAAATGTGTGGATCCAAATTGTTCAGTATCACCTGAAATCCCATATGTTTTCTATAGACATGGGAAATTGTGACATTTTTCTTAGTGTCGAATGGTTACGCACTCCTAGACCCATTCTCATGGATTTTAAGGAATTAACCATGCAATTCCAATAGGAGGACAACAATATAAGTTCTAAGGCATCACAACAAGCTCCCCTAAGATCATTAGTTCCCATGAAATGGAAAATCTCCTAAAAAAAGGTCATTCTGGCACTATTTCCCAACTCAACACCATTCAATCCGTTGAGACACCCTTTGTGCATCTTGACCTCCAATCTATTCTCTCCAAACATTACCACTCCTCAGGGACTTCCCCCTTCCCATGGAATTCATGATCATTCTATTCCTCTCATACCGAGAAGTATTCCTCTAAATGTTCACCCTTATATTCATCCCTTTGCCCAGAAGAATGAAATTGAGAAAATTGTTCAAGAATTGCTTGAAGCGGGTGTTATTCGTCCTAGTACCAGCCCCTGTTATTCTCCTATGGTCATGGTACTTAAGAAATAAGGTATTTAACGAATGTGTCTTGATTTTCGTGCCCTCAACAAACTCACAGTCAAAGAAAAAATCCCCATTCATGTCACTTATGACTTATTGGATGAATTGAGTGGTGTTCAATACTTCACCAAACTTGATCTTCATTCTAGCTACCACCAGATCCGTATGAAAGAGACAGACATTCCCAAAAATGCATTTAGAACTCATGAGGGTCACTATGAGTTCTTGGTAATTCCCTTTGGCCTGTGTAATGCTCCCTCCACTTTCCAAAGTCTCATGAATAATGTATTATGTCCTTTTCTCCGTCATTTTTTCTTAGTTTTCTTTGATGATATTCTCATTTATAGTAAATCCTAGATAACCCATCTCACTCATGTGGATCAAGTCCTCCATCTACTCTTTCAACACCAAATTTTCCTCAAATAATCTAAATGTTCCTTTGCAGCCTCACAAGTAGAGTACTTTGGTCATATTGTCGGCAAGGATGGTGTACAGGTGGATCCTAACAAAATTGAAGCTATGCAGGATTGGCCTCTCCCTAAAACTCTTAATATCTTGCATGGTTTTCTAGGTTTAACTATATATTATCAAAATTGTGTTCATAATTATGGAAAAATTGCATCCCCTCTCACTGCTCTCCTAAAAAATAATGCTTTCACTTGAACTACAACTACTGATCAATCCTTCCACGCCTTGAAAGAAGCTATGTGCATGACCCCTATCCTAGAACTTCCCGACTTCACAAAGACTTTTTTAATAGAATGTGATGCTTTTGAAAAAGGAATTGGGGTCGTCCTCATGCAAGATGGCAGACCTTTGGCCTTCACTAGAAAACAACTTTCAGAGAGACATTTGGTAAAATCTATTTATGAAAAGGAAATGTCATATTTTATGCATGCAATGGATCTATGGCGTCCTGATCTATTGGGGCAACACTTCCAAATCAAAATTGATCATCAAAGCCTCAAGTATTTTATGGAACACCGAATTTCATCCCCAAAGAAAAAAAAAAGGTGACCAAGCTCTTTGGATATAGTTATGAGATCAATTACAAGAAGGGAAATGAAAATGTGGTTTTTTACACTCTTTCCAGGAAGTATGAAGAAGAAGGGTCCCTCTTTTACCTCTCCTTCATTGTACCAGACTACCTCCAAGATGTTTGTCAAGAGTAGCTACAAGACCCAAAAATTTCTCGCTTGATCCAACAATTGCAACACCATTCTCTAGTTTCTCTAGGGTACTCTTGGCACAATGAAGAGCTTCGCTACAAAGGTTGTTTGTATTTAATCCCACCGTTGCAACTTAAATCCGTGGTGCTTTCTGAGATTCATTATCCACCCATAGAGGGGCACTTAAGGTTTACCAAAACTTATGAACAGGTCAAACATTCTTTTTTCTGGGATGGTATGAAGCAAGACGTCTACACCTTTGTGGTCAAATGTGATGTCTATCAATGCAACAAGGGAGAAACAATCAAATTCTGGGCACACTCCAACTGCTTCCAATTCCCCATGTCATTTGGAGAGATATTTCTATGGATTTCATTGTTGGCTTACCTGAATTAGGAAATGAGTCAGTCATCATGGTGGTAGTCGATCGTTTCTCCAAACATGCTCATTTGTTTTCTCTTCAACACCCATTCACTGCATCCATAGTGGCTCGAATTTTCATGGATAATATTTTCAAAATACATGGCATGACTCATTTTACTATGTTTGACCAAGATCCAATCTTCATCAACAATGTTTGGCAAGAATTTTTCAGAATCCAGGGAACCCAATTGCCTCTCAACATTGCCTATCATCCCTAAACTAATGGCCAAACTAAAGTTGTCAACAAGTGTTTGGAAGCATATTTGTGGTGTTTTTCATAAGACTGATAAAACCAGTGGGCTCAATGGTTATCCCTAGCTGAATAGTGGTACAACACATATTACCATACAACTACTCGCATGACTCCTTTTGAAGTAGCCTATGGCCAAAATTCCTCACCAATTCTCTCCTACATACTAGGTGTCTCGAAGGTTTAGGAGGTTGAGAAAAATATTATAGTCCATGAGGCCATTCTTCATACCCTCAAATAAAATTTGGTCATGGATCATAATCGCATGAAGAAACAAGTAGATCAAGGTCATTCTAAATGCCAAATTGCTAAAGGGGACCATGTGTTTCTTTGTTTTCAACCTTATAAGAAGACTTCACTCAAAATTAAATAATGTCATAAACTTGCTCCCAAATTTTATGGTCCTTATAAAAATTTCAAGCGCATGGGGCTTGTGGCCTACTAGTTAGCTCTGCCCAGTCATTCTAAGATCCACCCTATTTTTCGTGTCTCATGTTTAATGCAAGTGATTGGAAATAAGTGTCAAACTCATACTAGTCTCCCCGATTTGGATGAAGAGGGTTCCATTTCATTTCAGCCACAAGTCGTCTTATAACAACGAGAGTGTCATTGCCATCAATGCACCATCAAGGAAGTGTTAATTCAGTGGAAATATACAACTCCAGAAGATGCCACCTGGGAGTTGGCCACCATTCTGTAACAATTTCCTCATATCAAGCCTTGAGGAAAAGGATTTTCTTCAAGGGGGAGTGCATGCTAGGGACCTAACCTCCCTAACCTCTCACATAGGTATAATAATATGTTTTATATGTAATAAAGGCCAACATTAGTTAATAAGTCCTATTTAATAAATGTGAACAAGTCAATGTAAGAAGACCTAATAGAAGCTTCCGCTTCTAGAAAGATATTCCTCCAGAATGTTCTTTAGAAGATATAATTAGTATAAATAAGAGTAGGAGGCATGATAAACTTTTTCTTGAGAATTATTGTAATAGAGCTCAAATCTTCCCTACTAGAGGTTTCTCCCTCGAAGAGGCAAGTGAGCATTTCTTTCTCTGAATAAAGGTATCATTTTTGGTGTTTCTCTTCTCAATATTTTGTTGTTCCATTGATATTTTCTAAATATTATTGTTTCCACATATTATATTACATCTGGTACTTTACATGATAAGATAACTATGATATTAAGATAAAGATAAAAATGATATGTCAAATATATATATATTGTAAAAAAAAAATAGTATGTTTCCTTTGGAAACATATACCCATAACTTAATCCATGACAAACACATTGGAAAAAAATTATTATATTTCCTTTGCAAACTTATACCCATCACTTAATACAACATTCTCAATGTTTGCAATCATAACTTACAAGTATATCTCATCATTTCTCCTCAGATTAGATTTATCTATGTTGGGGTCTTTGAGGTATTTCTCCCCTTTAATTAGTGTCCACATTCCTTTTCCAAAACATATGTAGAATTTATGCTTCAAGTGTTTTGCACTAGTTCACTTGGTTGGCAGGATGACAGGTTCGGGATGGGTGCTATATAGCCTTGGACGGAAAATGAAATTGACCTTCTCTTGGAGTATTGGCCTTGCCTCAAAAAATCAAGATGAGGAATACACTCTTTTTCATGGCCTCAACATCGCCAGAGATCAAGGCATACATAATCTCATTGTACTCAGGGATTCAAAGAATACCATCATACACCTTTATCTTAACAATCTCCCCTTTGATGTGAGTCTTTGTTCTATCTACATTAGAATCTAGAGTTTCCTCCTGGATTTTAATCAGGTGGATTTGTAGCACATTCCTTAACACTTAGACATCGCCACAAATCTCCATGCCAACATTGGATCTAATGGTTGGGTTGGGTATCTTCATTTGAATAATTCTTGGGCCCTTTTCCCCATCCCGTAGCCCTTGTTTTTCCTTAGCTTTTAACCTTTGACAATTTTTCCCCATTTCCATGCCCTTATTGTTCGTTGTGGTCCACCTTCTACTCTTGATACACTTTTCATACCCTCCATGCATTGGGTATTTATTTCTCGACCCTTCCCCCCTATTACTCCATCCTTCTTCTCAGAACCTTTACTTTCGGCTTGTGTCCCCACCCCTATTTCTCTTTCTATGATTTCACCTCTGATCTCTTCTTATCATTCCCTTGAGTGGTGGTGGTTGTATATGGGAAATTCCCTCCCTCTTTAGTACTTGGTTAGTTCAATCCTTGCGTTCACTTGCTCTGTTCTTTGTTTTTCTCATGCAAATAGGACCCTCTAGATCCACTTCCTTACCTTCGCTATTGCCCATGCGAAAAAGACTTATCGGTCTCATAAAGTTGCTTCTTTATCAGTACAGTTATTTTATGTGGGAATGGAGGTATTAAATAACATGGTTGCATCTGTCATCCCTAGATATCATGTCATCTTATGGTTCCAGAAGTGGAAGTGTTGGGAATTAATGGTTTTTTCCTCTCAACAATACAATGTTGATATGGATTTTGATGAGAATGAAATGAAGGAAGAGATATAACAAAGAAACACACAAATATATTGCAAGAAACCCAGAGATACAGTAATACTCAATTTCTATTAATGAATGAAATCTGTAGGAACTATAAAAATACAGAGTGAAATGAACTCGCTAAAATGGTGGAAACTTATCTCTGAGAAGAGATGTGACGACTATGCTCATTTGCAAGATGTTTACAATGGGGTTCCAAATTAATTTTTAACATAAATAATAAATGTGAAAACCCTTAACATCCAAAACCCTAACCCCAGAAGATCAAACTCTAAAAGGTTTGTGGGCCCCAATGAGGGTAGTTGATATGTCAACTTCCCGAAGGCGTAACTTTTTCATACGATCTTCATTTAGGGCGCTCGATATCTTGTCTCAAAGTTCTATATGAGGAGTAAAATTTTTTCTTGGGGCTAGGGTATGTAGTTAGGAACTCATACCCCCCTGAATATCCAAAAAACATCGTTTAGGGCCTTAAAATGGCCCTAGAATGTTAACCCGAAAAAACGTAGAAAAAATGCCAAGGTGGAAAAGTATGTTTGGAGCCAATGGAATAGGTGGATGGCCACTGATATCCACCTATATGATTCCTCCCTCATTAGAAATAAATGGTCCCCATTGCATCAATTTCTCGTGAGAGATGGGGAAGCTTTTGTTGTATCTGAACCTTGGTGAACCGCTTTCCTTACCGAAGAAGCTATCTTGCTTATACTTGGAATTAGCTTGTTAAAGGATGTGTTAGAATAACTACCTCATACATGTTGTAATAGGAAGCACATGACCTATGACCCGTTGACCAGGTAATTCAACAATATGACCTATTAGACTAAGTTATGAAAATAAGTCAGTTAGGAGATACACAAGTCAAAGGAGTAGCTGAGCACATGGCTCAAGGAGATAAGGATAGTGGATAAGATTAATGAGATCCCTTGATCTTGTAACAAGATAAATGGTTGATATTTTCTGAACATTGTATAAATACATGTGTAGCAATATCATCCTATGTCTCTCTCATATTTCATTATGGTATGAGAACTAGACTGGATGTGACTGCCTCATGGGAGATCCCATGAAGATGGGATTATGAGGATGCATCCCTGCGTGGGAATAAGATGTAGGACACATGTTCCATCTGTAGTCTAACTATGGTGAGCCCTAAAAATGTTATTTAGGACCTCAAAACGGCCCCAAACGTCAGGGACCCGAAAACTAGAAAAAAATTGCCAAAATGAGCCAGTTTTAATAGGTGGGAGGCCACCGACATCCATATGGATCAATCCTCCCCCCTTAGGAAGAAATGGCCTCCATTGCGTTGATTTCCCCCATCAGATGAGGAAATTTCTGCTGAATTTGGCTCTGGGTGAGCCACTTTCCTTGGTGCAGGAGTTGCCTTGCTTTGACAACTCGATAAAGTTGGATCCTTTCCTGGCGACTGTTCTTGACCTATTTGTCCACAATATGATCACTAGATGCATGTTGTATGCATTTTGGGTTGAGATATGTTGGGTTCAATTGTTCTTATATCTCTGAGGTGTCCAATAATGGTGGGAAATAAGGTTGACGGAGATCCACGTTGAACACTGGGTGCAAGCCAAGGAAAGGAGGAATGTTGAGCTCAAAAGCATTATCACCCACAACATTGGTGATGGTGTATGGCCCATAATAGAATGGGTGAATATTCTGATGGGGTCCTATAAGGCATTCTTTCTGCAAGTGCAACCAAAATATTTTGCCCACTTGAAACTTATGTGGCACACAGTGTTGATCATGGCACTGCTTGTACTTATCATTGGACTTTTGTAGGATATCCTGAACTAGTTGATGGATATGATGGATCTACTCAATGAACCAGGTGGTTTTTTCAGTTTCAGTTGGAGCAGGATATGAGTCAGTCGAGGTGACTACAAGAGGTAGTGCAACATCTATGGGACCCAATGGTTGGAATCCCAACCCCACCTGAAATGGGTTGTGGTCAGTTGAGCTATGCAAGGATCAGTTGTAGCTATGTTGGACATGGGGAAGAATATCATCCCATGTGCGAGGTTTCTTGGAATTATACATGTGTAGGATATGCACAATCATTCGATTTACGACCTCGGTTTGACCATCTATCTAGGGGTGGAAGGTCGTGGATTTGGTGAGCTTGGTGTCCAACAGTGACCAGAGGCTCGACCAGAATGTGTTGAGAAATTAATTGTCCCAATCTGAGACAATGGATTGTGGGATTCCAAAATGTACCCAGACTCATTCAAAGAAGATCTTGGTAGTGGCCTCAACTATTATGCTCTTCTTGTAGGTGGCCATAATTGCCATCTTAGAAAATAGATTGACAACCACAAAAACATAGTCATTTTCCCACTTGGTGGATGGGAGACATGACATGTATTCCATTGATATGGATTCCCATGGAATGTCAGGATTATGTAGAGGGGTGTACATGTCCTATTTCTTAGTGGTCAGTTTGGAAATAATGCAGGCAATGCAGGACCTGATATACTTGTTGACCTCCTGTCGAAGTTTCGACCAGTAGAAATGTTTATGCAACATGGCCACTATCTTTACGACACCGAAGTGTCTTGCCACTCGACTGTAGTGGTATTCCCAGATCAACTTCACTCGCTCTCTTTATGGAATGCATATATGGCCCAGACAACACAACATCCCATCCTGAAGATGGAAATTAGCAACAACTGTGTTTGCGCCCAACATTTGGTAGGTGGTGCTGAAGTTTGGGTCTGTCTCATAAAGTTGGGGCCATCCAAAGTTCTCATGGTTGCAAAACTATAGCACCATGGTGAGTGTCATGACTGGTAGTCTGTTGAGGCAATCAACGATGCAGTTGGTTCTTCCTGTTTTATACTTGATGTTGAAGTGGAATTGTTGTAAGTATGTGGACCACTTATGATGGCATTCATTCTACAATTTTCCTTATGTCTGGATGAACTGCAATGGCTTATGATTAGTGTGGATGATTGTCTCCTTCCCAGGAATGTAATGTCTCCACTAGTGGCAGGCTTGCACAATGGAGTACATTTATTTTTCGTAAGTAGAGTACTTACGGACATCATCTGATAGTGTCTCACTATGATAGGCCACAGGGTGGTCATGCTGAGTGAGAACAATGCACACAACATAGTCTGAAGCATTTGTCTCGATCTCAAAGGGTTGATGTAGGTTTGGTAGTGAAAGTATTGGGATTGAGCATAAATGCTGGTTCAAATCATCGAACGATTGTTGTTGGGACCGAACCCACACATATGTTTCCTTACCACCACCTATGGTTGCTTGGTTGAGGGCCCATGCAATATGGGAGAATCCCAACACGAACCTGCGGTAGAAATTGGAAAGACCTAAGAAGATCTTAATCTTAGTGAGTGTGGTTGGGGCTGACCAGTCACGGATGACTTGGATCTTGGCTAGATCCACATGTACACCATGATGATCAATGATGTAGCCTAGGTAATGGACCCTGTCCATGCTGAAGGAGAATTTTTCCAAGTTGGCGTATAGCTTGTGTTGCCGCGGGGTGTGCAGAACCTGTTGAATATGTTGCAAGTGTTCTTCCCAAGTCTTGTTGTAAATCAAAATATCATCCAGATACACCACTACAAACGTGTTGGTGAATGGTTGCATGATATCTTCCATCATCCTCATAAAAGTGGCTGGAGAATTTTTCAAACCAAAGGGAATGACCAACACTTCAAAAAGACCTTCCTTTGACTTGAAGGCGGTCTTCCATACATCTGTCTGTTCTATCAGTACCTGGTGGTAGTCAGACTTCAGATCAATCTTACTGAAGTATTTGACCCCTGTGATATGATAAAGGAGGTCATTAATTTGGGGAATTGGGTATCATTTTCTGACTGTGATTTTATTCAGGTCCTGGTAATCAATGCAAAATTGTCAAGTTACATCTTTCTTCTATACCAACATGATTAGTCTCCCTTAAGGTGATGAGTTGGGAAGGATGTTCCCCTTGTGGATAATTTCTTGGATCTGCCACTTGATGTCCTCATTCTCTAACAAAGAGAAACAGTAGACTATCCCATTGGGAATCAATGTGTCAGGGGTCATATTGATGGTGTGTTTTACCTAACAGTGTAGTGGTACCCCAGTAGGTGAGGAGAAGATATATGAGTATTCTTCCATGACCTTATACACTTGATTATGCTGTGTGGAGAGGTTGACTATGGAGACCCTGGATGTGGCTGTGATCTTTCTCTCATTCTGAAAGTGAATCATGAAGAAGAAAAAATCCTCCATCTAAGATATGACCTTCCTGCATTGCTTGACAGAGATCAAGGAAATAACACTAGGTGGGACTGCCTCCGGTATCTTGTACAATTTATTGTTCAAAGTAATAATAACACTGTGAGGCCTAGACTCATATACAACATGGAATTTCCATAAATATGATTGGCCCAAAATAACATTACAAACTTCAAGAGGGGAAACATCACACAATAACTCTTCTTTGAAAGGCTTGATGTCATATGATAGGCGAAATTGTTGGCTGATGTGGATGTCGCTCCCTTAGCGAAGCCATCTGATGGTGTAGGGATATGATTGTGGCATTGTCAGAAGGGAAATTTGCTTGACAACCTTTACTGAGATGAGGTTCTTTTGGATACCACTATCAATGATGAAGTGCAGTGGTGTACCCTTCACCCACATATGTGAATGAAAAAGGTGCTCACCTTCCTCTGGCTCGTCCGATTCACAGGGATGGAGCTTGGTGATAGCAACGGTAGAACTGGGTTCTATGCCAATGATCTGTCTTCCCCTTTCTAGTTCTGACTCAGAGTCGGAACCCACATCTGATTCAGAGGCTTTCACCTCAGCCACCAATGACTGCTTCAAGCGACAATCAACAACGTTATGCCAGGGGCTCTTATTGAAGTTACACCACTTCCCAGTATCTTTCTTTGTCTTTTCGGTGCCCTTCTTTACTTGCATACTAGACTAGTTTTCCTAAGGCAATCCATCTTTTCTTTGTCCTTTATTTTGCGGATTGGGGCCGCCCTTTCCTAGATTTTACTGTGAGGGGTTTAAAGGCCCAAATTTCTGCGCCTTTTGTTTGAGCTTCTGTCCGATTTTGACTACATATTAGTGGGATGTGCCTAAGGATAAGATGTCCAGGAACTCCATTTCATATTAGATATATCTATGTAGACCATCGCGATACTTGAGCACCAGATGTCGCTCATAATATTTGATACCCATCTTGGTGTGCAAGGTATGAAATATATTTGTGAACTCAAGCACTACTTTTTAGGGTCCTAACCCGCATGGAGGTAGAACAATATATTCGGATGTAATAAAGGTCAATATTAATAAGGCCTTGCAATAAAATAGAATAAGTTGAATGTAAGAAGACCTAATAGAAGCTTCCACTTCTAGAAGGATCTTCCTCTAGATGCTTCTTTTGATAGACATATTTAATATAAATAGGAGTCGAGGGTATGAAAACCCTACCTTGGAGATTATTGTAATAGAGATTTTCTCAACTGGAGGTTTCCCCCTTGAAGAGGCCCATGAACATTGCTTTCAGAATCAAAGTGTTATTTCTATTGTTATTCTTATATCATTTCAGTGCTATCGTGGTGATTTTTCTGGTTATATTGTTGTTATGATGCCATTTCTAGGATTTTATTTATGTTCTAAATTATTTTTATATCTAGTATATTACAAGTGGTACCAGAGCACTTTCCTTGGTAGAAATTGTGGGTAAATTTTTTTCAGGGTAGAGACATATTCCGACGTCTTTAAGCCACAAAGATATGTCGTTACGTGCATAAACCCGCAGTTGAGGGATTCGTACACGTAGGAAATATAAGTGGTTCTTAAGCACACATCTGTTGGCCACCCTTGTAACCCCTGTTGGTACCCCTTCGAGTGGTAGTGCATCAGACAACACATGTGTACAGATCGGCCTAGATTTCCTAAAGCCCTCTTTAGATAAACTGATCGGTTGCCTGACTGCTATAGTGCCACCGAGAAAAGCACTCGACAAGATACACTCTAGTACCTGGGTAGTTGGGTAGTATGGCTAAGTGTACAGTCTATCCTCCTTAGTTAGTTCCCTGAGATATTGGGTTGAGTACTACTGTTGGACCCTGCACATATATCAGAGAGCTATAGCATAGGGAAAACCCTTGTCTGTAGAACCCTTGAATACCTAACCCTTGGGGACAACAACATAAACAAATCAAAATAGACAATATCTATTTCCGCGCAACTGTGTTCGGGTTGCCAAGTAACTACACATTTCTTCCTGGTTAAGAATTTGGTCATTTCATCACTGGAGTATTCTTCAAACCTATTCCATCGGATTCATCTATTCTCCCTTATCACATTCATACATATCATTTTTCGACAAAATGTTTTACCCCACCTGCCCCTTTTTGGTTCCCTCGTCCTCATGGCCCATACCCATAGCCAATACTTTGAAACTCGCTTCAATGCCTTGCAATCTAGTATCACCGAGACCCGACAAGAATTAAAACAACACAGTGCCAATGTTGCTGCCATCAATACAACCATGCAATCCTCAATGGAGGAAATCAAACAAGACCTAACCACTCAACTTGAATCTGTCTTTTCATCCCTTTGCACCAAGCTTCATATCCCTACAGATAACCCTTCCTCTGAATCACCCCCACATACTAAAGGTGAACATTCCTCTCATTCCCATAACTTTCAGCACCATCACTTTCAACGTGACCTACGCCTTCCATGGGTGGATGTGACCAAATTTGATGGCTCGGACCCCACTGGTTGGGTAACCCAAATGGAACATTATTTCTCTTTATACAACATTACAGATGACTTGGACAAACACCGGTATGGTGTTCTCCATCTAGATCAAGAACGTTGGCATTGGTGGCAATGGAGAAAAACTTATCGTCAAGGGTATATTGCTTGGACACACTTTGTGGTAGAGCTTTATGAATTCTTCGACACTGACACCAACCATTTGGGCCGTTTGACAAAGTTGAAACAATCAGGAACAATGGAAGACTTTATAGCTTCCTTTGAGCACCTGGCTTTTCGAATAGAGGGCATGTCTGATGCCTTTTTTCGAGAGTGTTTTATCAGTGGCCTCAAGGATGAGATTCGGGCCCATGTCCTCATGGCTTGGCCTCATAGTTGGGTGGAGGCTACTAAAAGAGATAAAGAAGCACAACAGGTTGTATCTTCCCAAAACCGAAAACCCTCCTTTATCCCTCACCCTAAACCAATAAATTCCACTACTCCCTCCGCTCCACTAAAGATCCAAAAATTGACCAGGGCTGAAATGGCTGAACGCCAACTCAAAGGCCTTTTTTATAATTGTGATGACAAATATTTCTCGGGCCACAAGTGTAAGGAACAAAAGTTTTTTATGGCCATCTCCAAGGATATTTCGGAAGAGGATGTTGAAACTCGCCTTGTGCCTGAGTCACCTGAAACCACTGACATAACCCCTCCCTCAGACCCTCCCGAAGTAGAACCAATCATTTCCCTTAATGATCTCACTAAATTCTCCACCCCCCAAACCCTCAATCTAATCGGTTACATCAAGCATCAGAAGGTCATCATTTTGGTTGACAGTGGAAGAACCCATAATTTTATTAATCGCTGCATTTACCAATAAACTCATTGCTACATCCATGTCGTCAATAATTTCCAAATCATAATTGCCAATGGTGGCTCAATGAAATGTGGAAGGCATTGTGAAAATATGTGTCTCCAAATTGTTGACTACCACCTGAAATCTCATATGTTTGCTATCGACATGGGTGGTTGTGACATTGTGTTAGGTGTCGACTGGCTAAGGAATTTGGATCCCATTCTCATGGATTTTAAGGAATTAACCATGCAATTCGACCAGGAGGGCCACCAATATAAGTTCCAAGGAATCACCATTGGTTCACCTGAGATCATTAGTTCCCATCGCATGGAAAAGCTGCTCAAAAAAGGTCATTCTGGTGTTATTTCCCAACTCCATGCCATACAAGCAACAAAGACACCCTTGGTGCAACAAGACCTCCAAGCCATCCTTTCTAAACATCAAGTGGTCTTTTCCACTCCCCAGGGATTCCCTCCTTCCTATGGTTTTCATGATCATTCCATTCCCCTTGTACTTGGAAGCCTTCCTCCCAATATTCATCTATATCATCACCCCTTTTCCCAAAAAAATGAAATTGAGAAAATGGTCCAGGAACTCCTTAATGCAGGCGTTATCCTCCCTAATACGAGACCCTACTCTTCTCCTATGTTCATGGTCCTGAAGAAAGAAGGTTCTTGGAGAATGTGTCCTGACTTTTGTGCCCTCAACAAACTTACCATTAAAGATAAATTTCCCATTCTTGTCATTGATGACCTCCTGGATGAATTGAGTGGCACCCAATTCTTTACTAAACTTGATCTTCATTTAGGCTACCACCAGATATGTATGAAAGAGGCAGACATTCCCAAAATTGCCTTTAGAACTCATGAGGGCCACTATGAGTTTTTGGTCATGCCCTTTGTCTTGTGTAATACCCCCTCCACCTTCCAAAGCCTCATGAATCATGTCTTCCATCCTTTTCTCCGTCATTTTGTCTTAGTTTTCTTTGATGATATCCTCATCTATAGAAAAACCTAGACAAACCATCTTGTTCATGTGGATCGAGTTCTTTGTCTACTATCTCAGCACCAACTTTACCTGAAACGGTCTAAATGTTCTTTTGGCGCCTCAGAAGTAGAATACTTGGGTCATTTGGTTGTCAAGGATGTCGTCAAGGTGGATCCAAAAAATATTGAAGCTATGCAATACTGGCCTCACCCAAAGACTCTCAAAAGATTGCATGGATTTATGGGCTTAACAGGTTATTATCGCAAGTTTTTTAAGAATTATGGAAAGATTGCAACACCTCTCACTGCTCTTCTAAAAAAGAACTCTTTCGCTTGGACTCTAGATGTTGATCAAGATTTTCAAACCTTGAAGATGGCCATGTGCACTACTCCAGTCCTGGCCCTTCTTGATTTCACAAAGACCTTTGTATTGGAATGTGATGCCTCAGGGAAAGGAATTGGTGTTGTCCTTATGCAAGAGGGTCAACCTTTGGCCTTTACCAGCAAGAAACTATTTGAAAGAAATCTGGGCAAATCAATCTATGAAAATTAAATGTTGGATACTCTGCATGCCATTGATCTGTGGCTCCCTTATCTATTGGGGAAATGTTTCCAAACTAAGATAGACCATCAAAGCCTCGAGTATTTTCTGGAACAATGCATTTCCTCCCCGGAGCAACAAAAATGGGTGACTAAGCTCTTTGGATATGATTATGATATCATTTACAAGAAAGGAAAAGACAATTTCATGGCAGATGCACTTTCCTAAAAATATAAATATGAAGGACCTCGCTTTTCTCTTTCCTTCATTGTACCAAATTGGCTCCAAGCCATTCGCCAAGAATGGCTACAAGATCCCAAAAGTTCGCATCTGATCCAACAATTGTAGTCCAATGCTCCATCTTCCCTAGGGTACTCTTGGGTCCATGATGATCTTTGATACAAAGGACGTTTGTATTTAAGTAAACAATCAAATCGTAAATCCATGGTACTTTTTGAGCTTCATGATACACCCACAATGGGGCACTCCGGCTTCACCAAAACCTATGACAAGGTCAAACATTCTTTTTTCTGGGATGGTATGAAACAGGACATTCATAATTTTTTCATTGAATGTGATGTGTGTCAACGCAATAAGGGAGAAACAGTCAAATCTTCGGGCACACTACAACCGCTTCTTATTCCACCTACTATTTGGAAGGATATCTCTATGGATTTTATTACAGGCTTACCCAAATCGGGAAATAAATCAGTCATCATGGTGGTTGTTGATCGCCTTTCCAAGTATGCTCATTTATGCGCTCTTCAACACACATTTATAGCATCCACGGTGCCTCAATTTTTCATGGATCAGGTATTCAAGCTTCATGACATGCCGCACTCTATTGTTTCTGATCGTGACCCAACTTTCACAAGAAATTTTTGGAAAGAACTGTTCAAGCTACAAGGCACACAATTGCATCTCAGCACAACTTATCATCCCCAGACTGATGGTCAAACGGAAGTTGTCAACACGTGTTTGGAAACATATTTGAGGTGTTTTGCCTTGGAAAATAAAAATTAGTGGGCTGAATGGTTACCCTTAGGTGAATGGTGGTACAATATTTCATACCATATAGCTACACGCATGACTCCTTCTGAAGCGGTATATGGACATAAGCCACCTTCAGTTTTCTCATACTTACCTAGTGTCTCAAAGGTCCAAGTGGTTGACCAAACACTTACAGTTCGAGAGGCTATTCTCTGTACCCTCAAAGAGAATTTGGTCATGGCACAAAATCGCATGAAGCAACAAGCAGATCAAGGTGGCTCTGAACGTCAATTTGCAGAAGGGGATCAATTGTTTCTTCAAACACAACCTTAGAAGCAAACTTCCCTCAAGGCCGAGCATTTTTAGAAGATAGCGCCCAAATTTTATGGTCCTTATACCGTTCTCAAGCGTGTGGGACAAGTAGCCTATCAGTTAGCTTTGCCCAGTCATTTGAAGCTACATCTTGTTTTTCATGTTTCATGCTTAAAGAAGGTGATTGGAACTAAGTGTCAAATTCAAACCAACCTTCCCGAGTTAGCCGAAGAAGGATCCATTTGGCTACAGCCACAAGCATTTTTGGACCAGCGTGAGCGTCGCCTGCGTCAAAGAACCATCAAGGAAGTGTTAGTCTAGTGGAAAGATACAACGCCAGCAGATGCCACTTAGGAACCAGCTACCATTCTATAGCAATTTCCACATCTCAAGCCTTGAGGACAAGGTTGTTTTAAGGGGGAGGACATGTTAGGGTTATAACCCACACAGAGGTAGAACAATATATTTGGATGTAATAAAGGTCAATATTAATAAGGCCTTTCAATAAAATAGAATAAGTCGAATATAAGAAGACATAATAGAAGCTTCCGCTTATAGAAGGATCTTCCTCTAGATGCTTCTTTTGCTAGACATATTTAGTATAACTAGGAGTCAAGGTTATGAAAACCCTAGCTTGGAGATTATTGTAATAGAGCTCTGCTCAACTGGAGGTTGCCCCATCGAAGAGGCCCGTGAACATTTCTTTCAGAATCAAAGTGTTATTTATGTTGTTATTCTTATATCATTTCAGTGCTATTGTGGTGATTGTTCTGGTTATATTATTGTTATTCTGTCATTTCTATCATTTTATTTCTGTTCTGCATACTTTTTATATCTGGTATATTACACTACTTGGTCTCTTTCCTGCCACAGTGTGGTCCATTTTGTGTACAGGTCGTAATAACTTCCAGCAAGGTAGTATTTTTCCTTAATAGAATCCTTGAAGGACTCCCAGGTGACCGTGATTGTAAATAATGAGGGTTCCTCTATTTATTTCTGCTCTCAGAAAGTTTCCCACCAATATTTGACATGGAGAATGACTTTGAGGAGTGAAAAAGTAATATTTTCTCTATTCGAGAAGTTATGGACAGAGAAATACCCTTCTAGCAGATTCAACCATTTGTCTACAATATCTGCATCTATCTGACCTTCAAATATAGGAATATCAAAATTTATTTGTACCTTAAATGGGGCGGTGCCTTCGTTTGAGGAAGATGAGTCGCCTATTGGTAGTCGTCAAAGGATTTGTGCAAAACTATCCATCATCTCATTCCTCTGTTGCGTGAGGGCTTCCTCAAGAAACATTTTGAAGGGATCTCCTGTCTCGTCATATTTATTTTCTCCCACCCTGAGAGGTCTCTTGGGAGTGTGAGAGATTTTTTCCTCGAGAGAAACAAGCTCGAGACCCAATTCTTTCTAGCCTGACCTCGTTGGGGACATGCATTAAGAACGACAAGGAGCAGACCACTCCGATACCACTGATATGGATTTTATAAGTAGAACGAAATGAATACATATTATTATCAAAGGATGCTTAACACAGAATAACATATATACAGTAAAACTGGTTTCTATTCAATAAGGAAAAAGATGAAACTGTAAAATGCAGTGGAAAACAAGCTTGCTAGAATGGTGGCGGCATATCTCTGAGAAGAGATGTGATTTTTGCGCTCATTCGCAAGAATATGATTACAATGAGGCTCTAAAGGCATTTTTACAATGAACATGAATGTCAAAAGTTGTATACATCCAAAAACCTAACCCTAGGAGATGAAGCACCAAAATTCATGTGGACCCCGTTTGTGTAAGTTAGTACAACAACTTCCCAGGGTTGTAACTTTTGCATATGATATTCGTTTTAGGCACATGATAGCCCATTAGAAAGGTCTATCCGAGGAATACACATGTTTCCATTAGATTCTAACTCAATCTACAATTTGACTATGGTGAGCCCTAAAAATGTTGTTTAGGGCCTCAAAACAACCCTGGAAGTCAACGACCCAAAAACTAGGAAAAACTCCCAAACTGGAAAATTGCCAAAATGAGCCAGTTGGAATAGGTGGGAGGCTAGCGAAATCCATATGGATCAGATAAATTCATCTCTCTCAGCAATAAGGATGTGCCCAAGTTTTATCTAAGTTGTGAGGGAGAGCAGTCACATGTTTCAAAGGGGCCCCGTGATAGTGGAAACTCATGATAATGCTTGATTGGGATTTTTGGAGGCTGGAGATAAGGGGTCGGGTCTAGTGGGCCTCGGATTTCTGGATATCGAGTCACATACATACAAACATGGTTCCCCATAACTTATATCAAACCATTGGATGTATTGGTTCGTTCATGAAGGAAAGAATGATGACTCTTCATATTCTAGCACTTGAAAGAAAGAGTTGGAGGATCTAATAAGGGCGTCGATGGAGATGATAGGAAAGGGGAGATTTGGGACTGCTTAATTTTTTTTTATTGATGATGGGTGAGTTACTTCCTAAGGTATTGACTGGAAAAACCCCTATGAACTATCAGTCTCAAGAAGAAGGTGTTGATATTCTAAAATGGTCTAGTCCATTGTGTGGGAAGAATGGATGGTTGAAGTGTTTGACCTTGAATTGATGAGGTACAAGAAAATTGAAGAGGAGATGGTTTCCATGTTGAAGATATATTTGAGTTTTGTTTCACATTTGCATGAGTAATGTGCTAAGATGAGTGAAATTGTTAAGTCGATTGAGGATCAACAATGCCAATGCTAGAAATGTAGTTTTTGGTACATAGTGAGTCATGTGTTGTTGCGACCATTCTTTGGAAGAAAAAAGAGGATGTCATTGGAGGTGAGGTTTATTGGAAGAATTTCAATTGGAATTGGAGGGCATTTCCACTGGTATGGTCAACAGGGACCATCCCATTGCTATTGTGTTTGGGTCAAATGGAATGTGGTGTTTCTAGTAATGGAGGTTCTTTTTTCTTAGTTCTAGTTCTGAAGAACCATTGGCATGTTATCATGGACAAAAGTTCTGAGAGATTTGGGAGTCATCGGTTGCTACGATTAATCTTCCAGCTGTGGAAGACGTGGTGAATAGGAACATGTGGAAGAGATGTTTCATTGGATCGTGAGATCTAGGTTACTTTCATGTAGCATTTCAAAGAGAGTAAGATGCTTATCATATAGAGAAATATGTTGCATCAAAAGGAACAAATCACGTTGGAGTCGTGAGCTAAGGGAGATGAAGGAATGGCTTGAGGGAGAGTTTGTGCAAGAGGTTCGAGGGCAAAAGGACTTGCTCGTGTGATGTCTAAGTCTATTGCAAAAGATATCCAAGATAAATAGTATATTTTAGTATGAATGCAAACATTGTTTTTTGTTATTTAAGTTGTTAATAAGTCATACAATGTAAATTTCTGGATCACCATCAAAGTGATGGATATCATGATGATTTTAAAGGTGATAAAAATGTATTGGCATTAGAAGACACATATTAAGACTAGTCAATTTAATATGTAAAATCCATAGTTGTTAGAATTGACTACTCTAACACTTTCGAGGTAAAGCATGGAGATCCAAGACATGCACATAACCAAGATGTCAAAGATGTAGATGAAGACATCAAGAATATGCATGATTCCATTTTCTTTTTTTTGATGATTTGTAGCCTTGCATGGATACAATTAAGTCTATTTGTTGTAGAAAGATGTCTCCCACAATCATTTATTAAATTATTTCGTTACATGGTGCATTGGCATACCACTATGTTGGATTGATACAGATAAACCCTGTAGCTAGAGTATTGTCCTAAAGAAATGGAAAGCACCATGGTTGGGTACCTAGGTGTCTCAGTAGATGGAAGTAACTCCATAGGGTTGTTAATGGTTCAATCTGTGTACCAATGTTTATCCCAAAGTTATAGTTGGTTCCCAGTGGGTAAAATATATGACAATTTAAATTTGTGATATGCAATATCATAGATCTAGGGAGAAGTAGAGTGTTGAAAGAAAAAGGAATGTAATGGTCAATGAAATGGTCCTAGTCAAATGTTGTAGTGATGTGCATGATTGGTAGTGATCAACACCTCAGAGTCTTGGTACAAGTTGTACTGCCTCATCATAGGAAAGTTTTTTGTCCCCAGGTTGTTGTACGCCATGTTGTTTAGGAATATGCGGTGTGTAGTAGCACATATAGTAATCCCTCTCATGTAGAGACAGGTTGGCACCAAGTTGTGGACTTAACCAATTATATAGGTACGAGGGTGTAATTTTAGCATAAACTTGCAAAGGTATAAGAAGTGGCAGTCTTCGATATAGGGGGAGAAGATGTATGGACCAATGACAGAAGGAAGCACAAAGATTTGGACCAATGCACATTGAAGAACAAAAATGGCATGTATTCATTAAGGGGGAGTGTTAGAATAATTACCTCATACATGTTGTAATAGGAAGCACATGAACTCTAATCTGTTGAGCAGGTAATTCAACAAGATTACCTATTAGACTAAGTTATGTGAGAAATTTAGTTAGGAGATACACAATTCAAAGGACTAGTTGAGCACATGGCTCAAGGAGATAAGGATAGTGGATAAGATGAATCAGATCCCTTGATCTGTGAGCAAGATCAATGGTTGATATTTACTCAACATTGTATAAATGCATGTGTTATGTAATGTAATAGACAATAAAGTAACAAATTATTTGTGTATACTCTATCTCTCTCCTATGTCTCTCTCATATTTCATTAGGATGTCATGAACTTATTGTTGGAGGGGTTGGATCCGTTCAAACAATCTAGTTGCATGATATTCCTTGGTCTAAGTGTGGGAGGAATATTATGGTAAAGTTCCCCCTGAGTACAGTTGAAACTCCCCTTTGGATCAAGAGCCATTCTTTGATCCAAAGATAGAAGAAAACAAATGGACACTAACTTCCCTTTAGACCTACTTCAACAATTGGAGTAAGATGAAAGAGATGGATGAAATACCTTTTTACGACGGTTGTCCTCACTTCTATAGCCTTTGACTTTGTTGACCAAGCTCCTAGGCTCAATATAGGACCTACAATGAACAAATAGGAATATCCTTTCTTCTACTCTATATTGTTAGGTGACAATAAATATATCTATGATGACTTTAACAATAATAGACATGCATGTAACAAGTGACACAAAACATGAAGGGAATAGGCCAAGTTATGTATAAATAGAAATCCATAGTGAAGCACTTACAATCAAATGTTGACGTTGTAGTAGCTCCTCCAAGCTCTCTTATCCAACCCTCTCCTAAATGTCTCAAGGTCAAAATTATAATGATCTCATGGATTCTCCTCCATTTTCACCTTGGAATGCCATCATTATATAGGTGTTGGAGGATTAACCACCATTAAGTATTTTGGGAAATGGTTGAGGATTTGTCTCCACAAGTTGATTTGGTTCCTAGGATAGAGAAAATAGATATGGTTCGAATCCTTGACCTCATCTTCTTGGAACTAACCCTTATAATAAGGTGGGCTAGCCATAATTCCCTCTAACCACTTCAACGCTCCCTCAACACTTAGCAAAGAGCATTGAAAATGCTCCCTATACATGGGAAGGGGAGCGTCAAAAAGAGTTCAATACTCCCTATACATGGGCAAGGGAGTGTTGACCTTCAAAAATGGTCAAATCTCAAAGTAAAAGTCATTGTTTCGACCTTCTCATGATGAGTTTTTCTCCTCCACAATGACTAAGTATTATGACAAATGTTCTTCCATGGTGTCAAAGTTTCCACACTTAATAAAGTGCATGCGACACTTCGTAAGGTGCATACAACACTTGATAAAGTGCATGCGACACTTAGCAAGGTGCATATGACACTTAAGTGTGACATTTAGTTGTGTAATAGATGCCCCCTAAAGTGTGAGGTCAGAAGAGAAACCGATGGCTAAAACACTTTACAAAAATATTAATGCAAGGGTATTGGAGTAGGATATACTGGTGGAATATGAAAACAAACATCAAACAATATATATGTATCATCCCATAGGCGGGAATACCTACGCTTGGAATAAACTAAGTCAAAGCATGGTCTCTGATCAATACACTGCAGATCCATGAAAGTACTGACGAAGGGTATGGCCACAAAATATACAATGTGGATCCATACATGATCTTATCGTAGCCATGAAAGAATACACAATGGATCTACGATATGACAAAAACATAGCCACTGACCAATACAAAGTGAATCTATGTGACAACATATACATCAATGAGATTTCCAATATGATGGTTATACTAGAATCTACTGCATACTCAAATGATCTCCAACGTAGCATGGGAAAAGCATATAATAGAGTAAGTGCCAAAACTAGGGCCATCATCTTGATCCCAAAACAGTCTGATTCTATCCATTTGAATAGATGACTTGATGTCGAACAAGGTAGAAACGACTTGATTACCAATCATTTAATGAATATCATTAACAACTAAGAGAGAAATCACCAATGATGAAAATGAATCCCAAGGTAATCTAGTAAATTCCAATGAATGTGAATAAATGAGATGAAGTCGAACATTCATGGAATCATTCGATCAGAGGCCAATGATGTAAACCTACTGTCAAAGGCAAGGAGACCTGCCATTGAGGAATGCAGGTTCCAAGGTACTAACTGGTTTCTAAGTTTAATTCCCAGATAATGTGTTGAAGTTGACCTGAATAGACTTGTCGAAGGAGGGCCATGATGTATCCCACATCATAGACATGACACTGACACAGGAAAGTGATATGATATGATAGATCAAATGAGGACATAATGACACAAGGATGAAAGTACTGTAGAGTGGTATATTTTGGATTAAACTTCCCTTGAACATTGTGTGGCATGAAAAGTGACTTGGCAACATTAAATGGAGCAGAAAAGGACCAAAACATTGTGCAACGATCACTAGGGTACTCTTCAAATGAAGGAGTAGGGATAACTCATGTGATTGGTATGACTCAGAGACAAGCAGATTACCCCACTCTAAGATGAGATGCAAACAAGTGCCATCTTCAACGGTGACAACAAACAGATTCCATAATTCTTTCCAAAACTTGACCCACTTCCTTCAATCCCCCCCCCCACCATTATTGGTGAGTAGCTCTTTGTTTTTTAATGAGATTGAGGAGGATAACATATGCTCGGTATAACTCATCTTCGATGAGTCTTTCATCACATGTTTAACAAAACTGAAGAAGGAGGGATTTAGTCCCATATGGATCCTTCAATGCATAATTTTATGAGCCAAAAGAAGGAAAGATATATGGTCTTTTCATGTTTAGAGAGTCTAAAAATATCTTAAAGATGACTCAATGAATGTTCTTTTTTGTAAATTTAGTCCTCCAATCCCGAAAAATTGTAAAACAATACAAGGGAGAACTCTTCTAGTCATGATTGACCGAAGTATACATTTTTTGTGGTTACTTCGTCCATTCCAAAAAGGGTTAAACTTATACTGAATAGATGTCATTTCAAACCTTTTAACAAGTGTGAAAGGAAACAAGATCACTCGACAATATTTTCATGTTTAGGGTGTCTGAAAAGAGCTTAAAGGAGACTCCAAAGAGTTCATTTTTCATATATTTTTTATGAGCCCAAAAAAGTGATAAAAATATGCTCGGTAACCTATTATCATGTATTTATGAGCACGAGAAAGAACAAATATTGAGCTCGGTAACCTATTCTTGTGTATTTACGAGAACAATAAAGAACAACGACTAAGCTTGACATGGGTTTCATTTTTTCATGAGCTTGAAACTAGAAAATAAACTATGCTCAGGTTCTTGATCACGGATTCCAATATTTCTTCATCTAACAGAAGAACACCGATCTAGAAGGAATACATGTCAAGGGATCCTTTGTTTCATTTTTTAATGATCTTGACATAGAAACATAATTGTGCTCATGGTCGGTTTCATTTTTACACGAGCTTTACACAGAGAATGAAACTGTGCTTAGAATGATACCCATTGGTGGGTTTCTTCGCAAAATGATTTCCATAGGTTGGTACTTTTCCCCGAACATAACTGAAAGAGGATAGTGTCTTAACTCCAACATGAGGCCTAGAGGCTGGAGACATGACCCCCAATCTTTGTTTCATCCATATACTCTTCTTCGACACCCAATCAGACTTATGGATGCTAATAGGAAAAGGTTCACTAGAGGTGGAGGAAGAAAGAGGATAAATTGACACATGCAGAACAAATGAAGGTTCAATTACGAGATCTAGTAGAAGACTCGACTCAATTGGAGGGGGGTCTGTTTTATTTTTTAATGAGCTTGATAGGGACAATGAACTATGCTCATGGGTATTTGTTTCATTTTTTAATGAGCCTGACACAGAAAGGGAACTATGTTCATGACCATATATTTCATTTTTTAATGAGCTTGACATAGGAAAATAATTATGCTCGTAATCCTCTATTTCATTTTTTAACGAGCTTGACACAGAAATGGGAATTTTTCTCGAAACCCTTAACCATGGATTCCAAGAGGTCTTCATAAAATGGAAGAACAATGCTATGGAAGGAGTACATGTTAAGGGACTTAGTAGGGGTAACGAGGGGAAGATCAGGCTCCAAATCCCCTATTGAGTGGTTCACCATGTCAACTACCAGATCTAAGTATAAAGAAGGTGAGCATATAGGCGAGATTGTCGAACTCCATTATCACATTGGTGTTATGGTTTGTTGTTGTTTTATGCTTCATTTAAGTTCTATACATGTTCATATGGTTGTTATGATTCTTCCTTAATTATTACTCTTTGATTAATCTTCCTTAATTGGTTAATGAACACATGCATAATAACTCAACCATAGTCGTGTAAAATATATTTTCGAATCAAGTGGTATCAAAGCTAGTTGACATTTGGATTTGGGTTTTGCATGTTAACCAGGGAAAAGATACATCGTGGTGAAGGTGAGCTTGTCGAATATAATCCATTGATTGGATTGATAAAGAGAACTTCTCAAAGAGAGAATATGGCATCGAAAGAGGGACTTTCTCAAGAAGAGAAAGAGTTTTGAAAAACTTTCTTCGCTTTGTCGGAGATGATGAAGGTTTTGTATGAGGATTACTTGGAATGAAAGAGACCAGTTCTTGGTGAATCTTCAAAGGGAAAAAGTGAAGAAGGAGAGGATCCTCCTCAAATTTCTCCTTCACCTCCATCATCACCTCCTTCTTCTTCTTATTCTTCAAGTTCAAGTTCTAAATCCAATGCAAAGAAACATGTTCATAAACATAAGAATGAAATGTTTTTGTTAAAACTTGATGTTAAATTCGAATTACCCATGTATGATGGTGAAGTTAATGCAAAAAGACTTGACAATTGGGTCAAACAGATGGAGGTCTATTGTAGTGTGCAACAAATCAAGGATGAGGCCACTCAGATCAAGTTGGCATCATTGATACTTGCAAGCACAACACTCATCTGGTGGAAAAGCAAGTTGAAAAATGGCACGCAACAAGTGGGTAATGTATTTCCATCATCGCAAAGTTTTATTTCTGCACTTAGAAATAAATTCTATCCTTTGGGTTATAAAGAGAAAGCATTAATTGAATGGCAAGCTTTAAAACTAAGAAAAGAACAAATAGTGCAAGAATACACAGATGGATTTCATAAAATGGCATTGATGTTAGATATTCCTTTACATACCCAAGAAACTCTTATGAAGTATATAGGAGGTTTACCTGCACATATTCGAAATATTGTATTCGTTTTTGGACCAACTAATATTGATGAGGTTTATGTTCAAGAGACATACATTGAAGCAGGGAAAACAGGTGTTGGTGTATCAGGGGCATCGTCTTCAAGGAAAGAGGACAAGAGGAAGTGGCATAAAAGGAAGTCAAATTAAGTGACGAGAAAGGAAGAGAATCCCTCTTGCAAGCATTGCAAATAAGAGGGGCATGATGAGGACCGTTGTTGGCAATTGCATCATGAGAAGAGACCAAAGTGGTTCAAGGAAAAGAAAGGGAGGCAAACAATTGCAGCGACAACACGACCCATGGACTTGGGATCGAATTCACGTGACGAATCTAAGGTCTCATTGGTTGGTATGACATGTAAAATTGGTGAAGGAATATATTGTAGAAGTAACTTGTTTCATATAAGGGTCATGATACGAAACACTAAGGTTGATACATTGATAGATAGTGGATCTTAATCTAATCTAATTTTAGAGGAATTGGTTAAGAAATTAGGATTTAAAACTCTGATACATCATAAGCCATACAAACTTAAATGGATAAACAACAATCATCAAATGCACATAACCCAACAATGCACATTAAAATTTTCTATTTCATCTAAGTATGTGGACGAGGTAACATGTGATGTAGTGCCACTAAGTGAATGTGGAATGGTCTTAGGTAGTCCATATTTATATGATCGTAAAGAAATATTTTACAGGGCAAAGAATCTATATCAATTAACCAAAGAATGTCAAGAATATGTTGTTCAAGCTCATCATGTAAATGAAAATAAAACTCTTCAAACTATGGAACAATTAAAGAGGAAGTTCAAGAAAGAAACAAACCTATAATTGTTTCAAATCAAGTAATCAATCTTAAGCAAGAACAAGAGATGATTGTGGAATGAAAAATCAATCAAAGTGTGCTTCAAGATAGGCTCATGTCATGTAAATACTACAAACATATCAGCTCATTTGCAGTCATATTTTTTATGCTATCATTATTAATGTTGTCTACATGGATGGTAGCGGCTTCAGTAAGATGTGACAGGGTTCAAATGGCTAACAATATGTTGTTAGTTGTCATGATTGTGTTACAGTTGATCTTGATGAGATAGGTGCATAGGACACAGTTCAAAGATAGGGAACAAGCGAGGTGGCCTATCACGCGCTTGATGACTGATCAGTAACCTTTTTGGGACCAAAAGGTCCTTCAGTGGGGAGGTGTGATCTAGATTTGGATCCAGGAGCTTGATGGGGCTAAGAAAGGCCTAAAAATAAAAGTTCTCTGAATCTCTTCAAAATGGATGTGTCTGTAGACCTTGTCGATATGAACCCAACATAACTTGAACGGGCTCAAATGGATGCCATATGCTCAAGTTATGGAGATTTGTTCATTTTTCCAAACAGTCCCATGTGGACACTGACTGTACAGGCTGTACGGTCGTACAACTGACGTGGCAGCCCATTTGGCACATACATGGTAGGGTCCATATAGTTGACGTAGCAGGTTGACTGGGCATACAAACTGATTACGTGGTAGGTACAGGTGGACCAAAAGGGAAGTGACATGTGTCATCACTGCAAGGGTGACACATGGCACATCCATACGATGACATGTGGCACGTCCATACGGTGACACATGGAATCTCGTACGATGACACGTGGTAGACAACTACTGGGCAAGTGGAGGGTGATAGGGCAAACAGCTGGACCATTTAGCATTTGATGCATGGAAGATATTGTGGGCGAATGGTGAGGTGCCACGTGGCCCATAAATGGGCTACCACGTGGCACCCATTCGTTGGTCAGTTTTATTGAAAAATATCTGAGTTTTAGAGATTCGAACCGTGGACCTCCCATCGAGCTAAGGTTTGGCAGGGTTGGGCTAGCCAACCTTCCCGCACTTGTATGTTTTTAACCATAGCATAAAAATTATATTTAAGTTTATGCGGAATGTTATTTGGGTGGAAAAGAGTTGGGGTCTAGCCCCAACCCTCGGTGTAAACATTTCCACATGACCCTACAACAAAAACCACAGGCTTATGATCGTTGGCGTGGATGAACATGGCCTAGCCCCCAATTTTGGTACCTCCAACCACTCCCATGTGACCCATTTCCAAACAATATTCATGGATTATGGTTAAGCCCTCAGTTTCGGGGATTCCACTATTGTTGTTCCATACGACCTGGTATTTCAGAGGAGGGGCTAGTGTGCAGCCCCTAGGGGGCTGGCGCTTGGCCATATGACCTCATGTGACCATGCAAAGGGGGCACGCACCCAATCCAGAGGGGATTATCCCTATGTTATTGAAAAGTGGGTTTATTAACCTTATAATAGTGATTATTATTGATTTTTCTCAACAAATTTGGGGGATTTTTCCCATTTTTGGGGGATATTGGGCCCTTTTTGAGGCCATATATTTGGAGGAAGTTGGGGGATGGTTACCAACTTCAGATCTATATAAACCAGGCCTTCTTGAGGCCAAGAGAGGAGATTCAGAGAAGGTTTATGATGAAGATTTTCCAAACCAAAGTCATTTTTATGCAGGGAAGTTGTTGAGGAGCACACCTTTGCAGGCCATTTCTGGGAGCTCTAGTCATCCAATTTGAGTGTTGTTTCTTCTATTGGGTTCTAGAGATCTAGTAGAACAAGAAGATATTAGTTTTGTAACCTTTTGGAACTATTGTGATGAACTTATAGAGCTTTGAACAGAAATAAGAAAGCCTCACCCACTGAGACAAAGGCCCAGAGACGTAGGCGAGATTGTTGAACTCCATTATCAAATTGGTGTTATGGTTTTCTACTATTTTATGATTCATTTCAATTACGTACATGGTTATATGGATTTTATGATTCTTATTTAATTCTTCCTCTTTAATTAAGCTTCCTTAATTAGTTAATGAACACATGCATAATAACTCAACCATAGTTGTGTAAAAGATCTTTTTGGATCATTTGGCTTCCTTTATCAACAATGAAATGTAGTGGGGTCCCCTTCACCCACATCTATGAGTGGAAGAGGTGCTCTACCTCCTTAGGCTCCTCTGGTTCTTCTGGATGGATTCTTGTGATCATGATGGTAGCAGTGGGTTCTGCGTCAACGATCTGTTTCCTTTTATTGTTTTCTAAATCAGAGTCCAAGTCGAGGTTCATCTATTTTTCTTTGAGCTCGGCCGCCAATGGTTGTTTCGAGCGATATTCATCGATGTGGTAACAAGGGATTTTGTTGAAGTCATGCCACTTTCCATTGTCCTTATTCATTTTCCCTTTACCCTTGTTTTCTTATGGATTGGAATGGTTGTCTTAAGGTTGGTTGTTTTGTGAGTTAGGGTCTCCTTTACCATACTCCAGTTGTTTTGGATTTTCAGATCTGAATTCCCTCTTGTTCTGCTACTTAAATTTCTGCTCAATTTTGATAGCATATCGATAAGCGACTCCCAGTGACGAGATGTCCAGAAAATCCATTTATGTTTGGATGTATCTGTGTAGACCCCCACGATATTTTAGAACCAGATTTCTCTCTAAGTCTTTGATACCCAATGTGGTGCGCAAGGTATGTAATCTATTTGTGAATTATGACACAGTTTGGCCCCTCTCTTAACGCAATGTGGTTCATCTCGTGTATTGGTCGTCATAGTTTCCAATGGGGTAATATTCTTCCTTAATGTCATTCATACAAGAGTCCCAAGTGGGCTTGGCCCCAAATATTCTAGACTCCTCTGTGGAGTTTTTCTAACATTAAGTCTCCCACTAATCTTTGACATGGAGGATAGCCTTCAGGAGCGCAAAGGTGATCTTTTCCCTATTGGAAAAATTGTGAACAAAGAAATGACCTTCTAGTAGATTTAACCACTTTTCTAAAGCATCTACATCTATCTGACCTTCAAATATGGGAATATCAAAATTAACTTGTACCTTGAAGGGAGTGGCACCTCCAAAGTTCTCGCTTGATGAAAATGCATCTGTTGTGATCAATAATCGTCGAAGGATTTGGGAAAAATTATCCATCATCTCGTTCCTCTTATGTGTGAGGAATTCCACAAGAAACAACTTGATAGGATCTCTTACTTCCTCATCTCTTTTTTCTTTCACCATGGGAGGTCGCTTGGGTTGGTTTTCCTTAAGAGAAACTAGCTCGAGACCCAACTCTCTATACCCTGACCTTGTCGAGGACATGCACTAAGAAATGACAAGGAGCAAACTACTATGATACCACTAATCTAAATTTTGTTGAGAATGAAATGAAGGCAAAGAGATAAAAAATAAATACACAGAGATATTGCATGAAACCCATATATACAATTATAGTCAATTTCTATTAATGAATGAAATATGAAGAAACTATAAAATTACAATGTGAAATGAACTCGCTAGAATGGTGGAAGCTTATCTTTGAGAAGAGATGTGATGGCTACGTTCATTCGCAAGAAGATGTTTACAATAAGGCTCCAATGGCCTTTTTGACATAAAGAATAAATGAGAAACCCCTAAACATCCAAAACTCTAACCCGAGAAGATGAAATTCTAAAAGGTTTGTGGGCCCCGATGGGGGTAGTTGATACGTCAACTTACCAAGGGTGTAACTTTTTCATACAATCTTCATTTCAAGCGCTCGATACCTCATCAGAATGGTCTATCTGAGGAGTACAACTTTTGGCTAGGGATAGGGCATGTTGTTGGAAATCCATTGGCCCCCCGAATTTCCAAAAAACGTCATTTGGGGCTTCAAAACAACCTCGTAAGTTTAGGAACTGAAAAACTATACAAAAAATGCCAAGGTGGAAAACTGTGTTTTGAGCCAGTAGAATAGGTGGGTGGCCACCGATATCCACCTGGATAAAATGTTCATCACCACTAACTCAACCAGTCTATCACTTTTAATTTAGATGCCCCTAGGCTTGTCACCCATTCCATTCTCAGCAACATCAAGTTCCTTCCTCCTCCTGGCTCTCTTGTCATCACTTTAGACATGCCTAACAATCATAGAAGCATGAGTCTGTGACTGAATATAATTGAGAAAGACAATGAAGACCTCTAAAACTTCATGTAGACAATGCAAGAAAGGCTAAGAAGCCTTTCTGCTCAGGTCTTTGTTTTCCTCGAATTGTCTCTCCAACTTAGACAATCGCTTCAAAGTCTCCATGATGAAGGAAATGCCATTCGACTCTAATTGGAAAGTGTGCAAGCCCATCTGGCTCTTCATGGAAGAAACTAAGAGGATTTGGTCAGCTCTGAGGTAGGCTCTTCCCACGTCCGTTATACTCTCCTCCCAGACCTCAACTCACCATCACTCACGACATATAGGGTCGTCTCGGCCTCAAAAGACAACTTCCCACCATCAAAGTAATGCAGTGTTTATCTTGGTTTTATCTAGGCATGTTTTACAAAATCTTTATTGTAAGAACTTTTAAGTCTAATTATATATGTAAGTATTTATCTAAGCATGTTTTGAAAACCATGAGCGACCAATATATGCTATGGTGAGAAACTCTATGTAATCTCGACAAGTTTTGGAATCTCTCTGTACATTTCATTACCACTTAAACAACTTTTACTTTAACATAAATTTACCAATTTCAATAACAAAAAAAATTAGAAAACATTCTCAATTTATGAATTCTTAACCATGGAGTCCATATAAATCCCATAAGTACACATCATTCATGTAATCACCACGCAATACTCATCCTTTCACCACTTAATCCATTAATCCAAATAGTTCTTATCCGTACACACCCCAAAGATACTATAAAGATGGC